>JAODKN010000099.1:313843-324283 GCA_026774425.1 Petrocephalus zakoni | reverse complement strand
CTTAAATGCTGTCACCCCCGCCGTACTCTTTTATACAATGGTACTGTGACCCCCCCCCCCCCCCCGCGATCAGCCCCATGTTGGATGTCTATCGTGCCAGGGAGCTGAACTTGTCAGAGCTGAACTTTTCCACGTCAGAGTTGAACCGACAGTCCATTCATACACCATTACCATGAGGACCCCAAATTAAATTGATTATAGGGAGTAGTTAATCTAGGGGGAAAAAAAGAACTGTAACATTGTTTGGGGCTGACACAGAAATCAATGGTCTGTCCACAGTCAAGGGAGAAATGTTCTCAATGTTTTTGTAGCTCTTTCTGCCATTAAAAAGTCACACAGATTTACTTTTGAGAGAGTATGACCACATAGCATGTATACGCAGGATTGCCGTACGGAATTCCGTGGCACGATCTTCCACTTAAATATAAGGCGTTGAAGCATGTTCGTGCAGCACTCATCGTCTGTGTTGAAATAGGGACAGCCGAAGCAATTTCCCGTCACATGTCACTTGTGACTTGAACATCTCTGTTACACTGGGCCACAGATGTCACCGAGACAGACGATCACTACGAAAGAGCAGCGGGTGCCAAGATCGAGCCTGACTCGTGTCTTTCGTCTGGCTGGGGCTTCGGACCCGGGACCTTGATAAGTCGTGTGTGAACCTTTGAAGAGCAACCAATTAAAGGCGTGCCCAAACACGATTTATGCCACCCCATAATCGAAGCTATTGGGAGCAAATGATTCTGTAATAACGTTATAACTATTATTACTTTTGTCAGTTTCCCTGTCTACTTCTGCTACCTATTAATTTTTACTTGCACGCCTTCAGAAGTCCACTTAGCAAATTGTAACCATGCTTTAGCGCTAAAAGTAACAGTAGAAGAACCGAGCGAGTAGGCCGGCACATCCATTTATTATCCGGCACCCATATATCATACTTGTCCATGCGATCCTGCTTTTCCAAACACCGGCTTACAGAGGGCCGCAATTTTAAGCAAACATTTTGCATCGACGTGTTTGCGGTGGACGTTTTTTTGGAAAGTTTTAGAGGGGCACTCGGAGAGACAGACATTTTGGTGTAATATGAAAATGCCTTTCTGCAATTTCTAAACCAATCCGTCAGGAAGACAAATAGCCAGAGTATGGCTACTGATATGGAAGCCTAGACCGTGATGTTTGTGGTGGCTGAATGGATAGTTAAATTTAAATTCAACTCAAATTTATTTATATTGCATATTTTCACACTATGACATTGTCTCAAAATGCTTTACCTCAGGGCCACCAGCTGTCACATATCTGTGTGACACTCACGCTTTCAGACCAATGACATACAGCACTGTGCAGAAGGGGACCAATGACATACAGCACTGTGCAGAAGGGGACCAATGACATGCAGCACTGTGCAGAAGGGGACCAATGACATACAGCACTGTGTAGAAGGGGACCAATGATATACAGCACTGTGCAGAAGGGGACCAATGATATACAACACTGTGCAGAAGGGGACCAATGATATACAGCACTGTGCAGAAGGGGACCAATGATATACAGCACTGTGCAGAAGGGGACCAATGACATACAGCACTGTGCAGAAGCCTTAGGCATGCCTAGAGCCATTTATCTGGGTAGTACAGTGGTGGCCAAAATTATTATAACATCTGACAGATCAGACTGTTTTGCCTCCAAAACGTGATTTCATTTCATAATGTTAATGAAATATGCAGATTGTTGCGCACAACAAATATCAGATGAAGTGAGACCTACTGTTTTTATCCACCTTTACCTTTAAAATTTGGTATGTCCACCTTTTGCAGCAATTACAGCAGCACATCTCTCTGGCATAGTTTCAATATATTTCCTGAGAATTTCAACACTAATGGTATCCCATGCCTTCTGCAACTCAGGCCAAAGGCTTTCTTTTAAATGTACAATAGATCTGCCCAGTTTATTTTCCAACTCGGCACAAATGTGCTTGATGGGGTTGAGGTCCGGACTTAGCACAGTGATTCTCCTTATGAAGGCTCTATTCTATCGTTTATAGAGCATAATGATCACTTTGTAGATATTTTATTTGTTTAAAGGGTATTTTAATTGCCAAGTGTTCTAATAATTTTGGCCACTACTGTACACAGAAGATGACACACATAAACACACACATACAAGAGGACTACATGCACAAAAATGTGCACATATGCACACACACAAATATGCTGCATTTCCATCTGGGTGGAGAGTCCCCATTGAATCAAACATTAATGCAATTAGTGATTCCCAAAGCCAATTCAGTGAAAATTATTAGCAGTTAAAAGTATAAATATAGTTTAGAAAACCATAAGCCTATTACAGACATTAATGGGCCAGCCATCTGCCCAAACGGTTCCCACTTCCAGGCCTTCATGGGCCTCTGCTATCCTACCCTTGAGAAAAGTATTCATCCTGAATTGTTTGATTCCTATAAAGTAAAAAATAATAACACATGCTGCATTATGATGCCATCACCCATGATTGATGATGCCATCTAATCCTCAGATCTGCCGCCATCTTTGGTCCCAGCCGGTACCCGGGACAGTTCTCATCCACCCAAATTCCTCTTTGTTGCCATCTATCCATTCTAAATCGAGGTTCCCATCGTCCTCCCTCTCCGTCCTGAGTGCTCTCCTGCGCCATTCAATATGGCCCCTTGTCGCCGGATTGAATTAGGTCGTGCTCGGCTTTCTGATAGCCCCGCTTGTGAGATATTGAATTTTTGTCCCATTCCATATCCACCATATTTTTCTGTAGTTCAAAAAAATAAGAAGATATAAAGACAGTAACTGCTAATTGCTTATAGACTCACGCTGGACTCGTGCTTGTAAATTTTTGCATTTCCATATAGGAATGTGGACATGTGTCTTTGGTATCCTTAAGAAGATGATTTAAGTTGTGCAGTAAGTGATATTATACATTTATAGATCCCATTTGTATTCCCATTCAGTAAGCTCTTATAAGGCCTTGGTTTTGTTTACTACGCTGAAACTCTTTCCAAGTCAATATTGCCTTGCTGAACGCTATTGAATTTCTCTGGCTCTCAGATACCCAGGAGCGACTGTTACAATATATTGACATAACGAGATTTTAAATCCCATCATTTGTAGTTTTTTTGCGCTCCGCACCTAGCGTCTGGAGTCTCTCCCGTCCCACCGCGAAACTTTTTTTCCGTGATCTTTGTTGATCGGAGGACCTGTCAAGCCGTAGTGTGGAGGTACCAGCGTAGTGCGGAACGGGAATCGATAGGGCTTTTCTCTCTCTTCAAGTGTGTGTGGAGCCGCAAGGCTGAAGTTTGCTGTGAAAAAGATATGCTGCAGGTTTCGAGTAAGCCGGCACTGGTCTCCTGGCAGGCACACCTAGCTCAGACTTAGGAGGAAGTACGATGAGGGAAATTGCACATCTTTTCTATCAATGAACAAAAGGGATAAAAAGTTTGGGAATGTTGAAAACTGATATAAGCAACTGCTGCTATTGCAATGTGTGTGCCATTGAATATGATCACCCCTAGTGGGCGCACTGTTACCATGGTTACCATGATTATCTGTATGGACTTTCTTGGTGATCTGAGAATTGTTGATGAAGGATAGCCACCCCACCCCCCAATGGGAGGAAAGCAAGTTAAACCCCGAAATGCCAGTGGAGTCAAGTCAGAAACTTGGTTATTAATGAAGTAAACTCCAACATCATGATGGACCATGGATTAGCTCTGTCCTCTGTATCTCTAGGGTTTCCTTAGGGTACATTCTCCCGTAGTACGGAGGCATATGGTTTGTGACTCAATATCTTTAAAAAGACCCTTAGCATATGTGTGTTAGGATGTGATCTGAGATGGCCTGGTCTCCCATCCAAGCTGCTGCCTACTAAGGGCCCTGATCTTCCGGGGACAGGCTTCCGGCTCACTGTGACCCTGTAGTGGTTACGCCGGTATCGGAAAAATGGGTGGCAATCCCTTGCACGTGGCTTCAACAGGATCAGGCTTATTTGGTTGATTTTAGATATAGTCAAATTAAAAAAAAATCTATGCATTCATCACAGGTGCATCTGCATGCAATGTTCAGGGCAAAATATACTTTGTCAGGGCCCCCACACAAAGCTTTATTTGGGAGACCCCCTACTGGGAAAATTGATGACCATTTCACTTCTTCCACAGCACAGGTGATCTGGGGACCCTAGGAAACCACCTATTCTGCCTAGAGCTGCCCATATATATGATAAACATATTTTTTCATGACTCTGCATGGGCCCCCTTGTGGCAGGTGGGCCACAGGGGGCAGTGAGTGGCTCAGTGGGCTAAGCCTGTGATTGGTAGGTCGCCGATATGAGCCCTGGCCTTGGCAGTGCAGTCACATGTGCGCAGGCCCTGGAGCAAGGCCCAGTTCCACCAATGCCCATGATGGGGTCGGCAAAGAGAGGAATTCTAATGTGCCTGTCCTTGTGTCAATGGCAAATGGAGGATTTATGGTTTGCCGTCGCCATTTAGCTAGGCAGCTGCCTAGTGTGCCTGTGCCTGGACGCAGCCCTGCTGGTGCTCGGTGATGTGGGTATCTCCTGTATCTGCATGTCAGTGTGCTTTCAAATTTAAGAGCACAGTCATGTCACGGGAGGAAACAGCCCTGGGGGGGGAGGGGACACATCTTTACTAGGTCAAACATTTGCAGCGCACAGAGATCTCTCTACTTCTCCCGCAAAACAACACCTCTGCCAGCCGCCGCACGTGTCCGTGTTTAAGGTTCCCCGTCTGGGGGAATGCTGCAGGCAGAGACGTCTTACATCATCTCCAGCGAAACCATGGATACAGCGACACAGTACACACCTCCCACCCCCCCTTTTTCCCTCCCAACCACCAATCCCTCCCCCCCTCCATTCACGTTTAGCCTACTTAGAGCGGGAGAAGCTGTAAGTGACAGAGTGTGCTGGTAGCTGAGGGGGATGAGGCAGGCGCCATGTCAGGCAGGACCTGGCAGTCAAAAAACACGGACAAGGCCAAAAAAAAAAGCCTGTAGAGAAGAAGGCCTTTTTGTAATTAGCATAGCTATCAGACTCGCTGGCACCCCCGCGTCCCAGCCTGACAGATGCTGAACAAAGGCCAGGGTGCGATATGCTACTAAACAATGTAAGAGGTGACTGTGTGTAAATTAAACACGCAGAATACTCTCACATTGCTACAGGTTCCAGGAGCTGAGACAGACGAGCCAAGTCAACCATAATTTTAAGCAATGATGGTCATTTTAATTATACATCATGTTAATTATGTGCGTCAATGTCATAAAAATGTGACAGTGTGTATGCTGTGTACAGTGCTGGTGCCACGTCTGCTGTAAAGATTCAGCATGACTATCACACACACACACGCACGCACACACACACCCCCACACACGCACACGTTACTTATAGTCCTTTGTACTTCAGTTATAAAGAGCGTGCCGCTTAATGCAGTAGAAAGACTGTCGTGAGACCAAGTGGCCACGAGGGGGAGATAGTGATTTGCTACTAGTGAAAGTTAAACTTTGATTCTACTTTCATTTTTCCAGTGGCATGACAGAACATAATAATAATAATAATAATAATAATAACAACAACAATAATAATAATGGATGAAGTGCTCATTGTCCCCATTGGTCTTTCCTGTACTGGTGTTGTCCCACATGTGCTACAGGAAACCTACAAAAATTACACTGACACCGAAACACTACAAAAAAACAACACTAATAGAGACGTGACACATAGAACATTTATTTCACATTCATAAACCTGTCCGAATGTCTTGACCTTCGCCCGACACGGGGATATCCAAGAATTACAACAACAACAACAACAACAATAATAATAATAATAACAACAATAACAATAATGTCGTGTTTATACCCAGACTCATTTTTATATTCTAAACATCCTGCACGAAAAAGCCAAAACCTAAGTAAAATGTCATATTTTACTCAATCTAGCGTGTACAACGTGTACGTGTGTCACATGTGACGTATGCATCGATCATGGTATGCAGACTGTGTTGCTGTCTGTGGCATCCATTAGTTCAGTGCCACACAATTAAGTTATTATGATATCGCTTTTATAATTGTTATTAGGTGGTAATGTTTTTTTCCTGAATGACTTCCCCTGCATAAGAGGGTCCAGCCCGTTGCATTAGACAGTAGCGCAGCAATTCCCATCGGCAGCCCCATCAGGCCATTATTATGTCCGCCTCTGCCTTGTTCGCTGAGCTGCCGGTTCAAGGATGGGGGACGCGTGTCTGCCGCCTCTGCAGCTATCCCAGCGCGCCGATGAGCCGAGCCGGCCAGCCTCGATCCTTATCGTCGCCTGTAACGAGGGACGTTTTCGCAGGTTTCCTGCCCGGTTTTGGGGGGGGGGGCAAGCGGAAAAAGTTCAGCTGGCCCGCGTGCATGCATCCTGCGGTCAGGGGAAATGATGGAAGCAGCACTCATTTCCAAACACTTATGCATTCTCGTAAGAGCAATTATGTCCAATTAATTCATAAAATGATAGATAAACGAACCGCTGTTCTGTTCCCCCCCCCCCCCCACTGTGCTAATTTCCGCGTTTTCTTCCTCAGATTGTATCTATGCTTCATTTCGACATTTAGGAAATGTCAGTATGTTCGCACGCAAAAACCATCGAGATGCCATGGTACAGATGTCACGTCAATACGGGCTTCGGCTGTAAGGAACCCCTAACCTTTCATTTACACCGAGCAGGAGCTGGGCGTCCGGGCCTTTCGGAACGGAATACATTCTAATGTAATTTAAATGGAATTAGGATGAGAATATATATTACTTTCCTGTTGCTCTCCAACATCACCCAGGAGCGAGTTGACTTATTATTTTTCTATTTTCTGCCAGCCTTGCCTTGATTCTTGTTCTGCATTGTATTTGGCGTCCCTGCTGGGAATGACAGTAATTTTTATGATATATGTCACCAACACCTGCAGTGGTGTGTCTATAATAAATATATACAAGAATACCCCCCCCCCCACTGCCTTAGTAATCCCTTGCATTACCTGCTTACACTGCAGACAAATATTGGGCCAGGTTAATAGTCTAATATTGGAGTTGATGTTTGATCAAACAGCACTGTCTGAGGCTCGCGTTAAGACAACATCGTTCGACCAAACAACAGAAACCTTAAAACGGAGAAAGGTCACCGAATCAATAATCCATTTAAGACTCAGCATGGGACACGGCTCCTAGTATGCCTGTATTCAAGGAGGGGAGATTTATTTAACTATACTGAGCACTCACCCAGAAACTGTGAGAAATAAGCAAGGTGAAAATTCTGCTGGCTTATTGCTGCCGTCAGATAAATGAATTTTCGGCCAGGGCTTATAGATCGTGCAGTAATTGTGACTTCGCTACCTGTCTACATGCGTTTGTTTTGCCAAACCCGAAATACATGTCCTTAAAAGGCAGAAGGTGAAGTGAAAGTTGATTGGAAAAATAAGCATTTCCATATTTATGCTTCAGTCTGAAATGTCTTCTTTAATGGCTGGGAGGGCTTTTCATGTTTTGGAATTTATAATCAAACACAAAGGACAGATGTTGGCAAAATGAGCTTTGTTCTGAAGCAGCTGTTTCTGAACAAATGATGGCGGGGGAGGAATTTTACAGGCGATTACGCCGCGGCTACGGCGTCGAAAAGCTTGGTGAGCGCCCGACATGGACCGGGGCGGCGGGTCTCCCTGTTACACAAAGGCAGCGGGGGGATGGAGCCGCTGACCCGCCAGCACTTAGCGGAGCGGCTCGCCCACGTGTCGCTGCGGCGCGCACCTGCGCGCATAGATCCGATTTAGCTAATTACCGTCTGAGAGCGATCAGTCAAATGCATCCCGCCGGACGCAATTTCAGAACTCAGCTGCCAGTAGCGATAGAAAAGAGAAATGGGGTAAAAAAAATGGGACTCGATTAAAGCTTTGGACCTGAGCAAATGCGTGTGCCGCTTGAAGGCTTGTGAACGGAGGGCAAGGTGGACCTCGTCATGCCGGATCTGGTTGGGGCTAGCCGTTTTAAGGCTGTTCTCATTTGCTAATACAAATTGCCATTCGGGCTCAAGGACGACCACACTGGGTGCCCACGGACGGCACTAGGCCAGGCTTAACGGCGTAAAGCTGCTAAACCGCCGTCAGAGATCACCTGACTTTGATATCAACCTAGGGTCGCCATATTTCATGCTGAAAACCCAGCCACCTACCATAGTGGGGCATCGCCACAACCACTATGTGCCAAGTGACACACCAGTGGCAGAAAATCAAAACTTAAACCATGGGCTCAAGAAAGTATTACATTTCATACTTAACATTTTAGGTACTTTATTAGAAATGGACATAAAAATAAACTGAATCAAAAACATTTCAGTTATAAACTCCACTTGGTAATGAAATTAGCTTCGACACACAAAATCCGTAGCTTTATATCAAAACTTAAGGTGCATAACACAAATTAAATTAATCTTCAGGATATACATGGTTAACTCATGCATAACTTATTAACTATAAATAAGACAAATGAATCTAATCAATCCAACAGCGTTTTCATACTAAATGTGGGTGGGATGATGCTATGTTCATCACAACTCAGAAATACTGGACAAACCGCGTCCCGTATTGATTAAAAACAGGACGGGACAATTCCATATTTTAAGGGATGTGTGGCAGCCCTACATCAACCTCCCCCCCCAACGCACACACACAGCTCTGTCGGTTATAATAGCTGCTTTTAGATAATTCTATAATGGAGCATTTCACCGCATCAAACATCGATGCCGTCTCCCTGCGCTATTGTCTGGTGTTGTCAAATTGGATTTCGGATCCAATTATCAAGCAGCATAATTGGCAACCGAATAACCTGTCTTAAGCATTCATACAGAAAAATACACAGTAATGTGTGATTCAATTTGGAGCTTTCTCACAACTATGGGAACGGATGACATGCTCGGGTAGAAAAAGGCATTTAATCAGACGGATAACAAACTGCCTTCATCCCGCCTTCCCATTAGGGAAGTCTGATCTCGCTTTTGGCAGAAGTTACCAAAACAACATGTGGTCCGGCCCAGATGCGACAGTTTTGATGCAAAGGTCTGAGAACACGGAACGTTCTCATCGTCACTCGAGATCCTAGGTCCAGCCGGATTGATTTTCGCATGGTTTCGAAATGCCCCGACGAATGCGATCTGTCAGCCTGACATGCCGTCACCGTGGAGAGACGTGACTGGATCTCGGAGTCCCTGCGGGTTAGACGCTGCCGGGGAAATCTGAGACTCAGACTGACACCTAATGGCCTGTCTGTCTGTCGGGTCTGGAGCAGACCCATTAGCGACTAACGACTACTGAACACAACAGGTTACCTGCTGGTTACGGCTGTGGACCTGTGATATCACCATTGCTCTTTCAAGCGTATGAAGGTGCTGTAATACTCCTGATGCGGGGAGTGCTCCCCCTACTGGAAAACACGAATAAATTGCAAGTTATTCTGGGTAGAAGCATCACCTCGACATCTTATTAAATGCTTATTATCTTGCAATGTCAGGAATAATATGTCTTGCAATGAGAAATATTAGCAAGCGGAGGTCAGGGGTCAATCACAGTGAGAATCCTTTTTACTGCTCGGGTGTCTTCGTGGCAGATCATTACAAAGATGGAGACTGTGTGGGTTTTGGGGCTTGCACATGGGTAACAGTGGGGAGGGACAGGTGCTGGTGATATTGCTATCCTTCTCACTGTTCCTGGTTCCATCTCTTGGACCATCCATTCTCTCTATCTGAGGTATGGCATACAGAGGACAGGGAGCCCCAGAGAGAGTCTGTAGGGTAATTATAAAACAAACAGACACACCAGTCTTCAGACCCACGCAGAAAACACACATGACACACATTCACACTCAAATCAGGCGTGTAGAAACAACAATAGAGATTTTTTTTTTTTGGTTAACTTTTTTTCCTTATGTTTTACACAGCAGAAGCATCAGGTTCACAGAGTCACAGGTAAAACACAAATTATTCATAACTTTTCCACCGTAAATACAGGGACGCTGTGGAGAAATATCGGCATATCTGATGTCATCATTCTTTATTTTTCAGTCACATTACAGAATATATGTTTTGATTTGGTAAATATTGACGTTTGCACCTATTCCTCTGTTTATTGTAGCACTGTAGTTACCGACGGACTAACAAGATATCGACTGGAAGAGAAGAGAACCATCGCACAGTATTATGGCATTTTGGGTACCTCTGCACCGTATTTCGACGAATATTATGACAATCGATTACTCTGTGTGGAAAAAGAAGTGCACAACCTGGGGGGGGGGGGGGGGGGTTGTCCGTGGCGGTTGGGGGCACCCCCGGGTCCGGGTTAGCAAGGGGGCACCGACACCGGAAACCACAGTGGGTGGCTGGTTTTTGGTGGGA
>JAODKN010000099.1:282827-313743 GCA_026774425.1 Petrocephalus zakoni | reverse complement strand
CGGGGCCCCCCCCCCCCCCCCCCCCCCCCCGCCCCCCCCCCCCCCCCCCCCCCCCCCCCCCCCCCCGGCGCGTCCCCCTCGGCCCCCCGCCCGGCGGCCGGCGCGGGGGCGGGGGGGGGGCCGGCCCCCCCCCCCCCCCCCCTGGGCGGTAGGGGGACCCGCCTCGGCCTGGTTTGCGCTGAGGGACCTCAACCAGAATCCACCATCTGTGTCTATTTGTAGGTGGAGCTAGCTGCGCGAGAGCCAGGCGGCGTCGCGCCGGGCCCCGTTTACACATTCGCTGGGCTCCGCTCTCTCTCTCTCCCTCGCACGCGCATTGGCACAGCGACGCGCAAGCAGCTGGTGTCGAACAAACCGCTCATCCGACGCGGGACAGACTGGAATCGGCGCTGTCTTCCGGGTCGGCTTTGATTCCTTTGTAGCGCTGGGGTGCTGCTGCTGGTGGTGGGGGGGTGGTGTGGGGGGGTAAGTGTGGTGGCTGCCGGCTCACAGAAGCCCATCAAACACGGGGCATCAATTATTAATGCCCCGCGTTCGCTGCTGTAACTTGGAGCGCCCCGGAGCCGAATTACATTTAGATCAGTGCAGCCGAGCTGAATTACATCAGACACAGAGACAGCCGCGGGAGAAGGTGCGTTCTGAAATCTTTTTAAGGGAAGCCCAGCCTGCTAGTTCTGGGAGGGAAAAAAAGAGACAGGAAATTGATCTTTTCAAATATGTCGGCTTCCACAACAAGCCCGGTGCATGCTGGGTAATAACAGTGAGAGGCATCTGTTCATGGGGGGGGGGTGCAACTTCGTCTCCGACGTCTTCATGTCTGCCTGACAGGACGGAACATCAATGCGGCGCTGATATGCATTTTTGGGAGAATAAGTCTGGAGTGAACTCGTTATCCGTGGCCTCTTTTTCTGTCAACGATGTGTAGCAGCCATCGAACCGTTTCCTTTTCTTCCGGAAGGGTCAGGGCATAAAATGGATATTTGGAATTTTGGAAGAGTGGGTGGGGGTGGCCAAGAATAAAATCGTTTTAAGAAATATTCTTCTTTTACCAATACTCGCATTAAAATGCTTATCAACACAATGCGCTTAAAGTACACGGACCCTGCGGAATGGGAGACTGAGGGAGGAACAAGATAAGAACAAACCCAGAATCCCAAATGTGGAGTCGAGGCCCAGGGGACTGATTTAATGCAAAAAAATGAAATAAATAAAAATTCACTGAAAACTGCACAGGAAAAAAAATCACCTGCTAGCAAAGACAGGCATAGCGGGAGAGGAATGATTATGAAAATTATGTCTGATTGTCTGTACAATTGTAATGGCAGGATGATTCATTTCTGCCTAAAATACAAAACTGCTAAAAAATATCCATACAGAGAGCATTAGTGATGTATATACAGTGGTCCATGGGTGTACTTGAGTTATCAGCATTGAAACAGACCTTTCATGTTCCGTTTTACAAATGGACGCATGCCCGTTAAACAGCTTAAAGTCTTACACTGCAACTCCAGGATAAAACCCATTGAAATGACTCAAATTTATTTTATAAAGTGCTTTGATGAGTTGCTCACTCGTCGGTCATATGTGTCCCTCAAAGCGGAGGACCTGGCTGGTCGTCATGTCCCAACCAGGTGACCCTCCACCCCCCGCCTGTCCAACCTTATCTCTCTCTCCTAAATGTCCTCTAGCTATTTCTGGAACCTTTAGCCTTTTGCTTCAGATTTCCCGCTGAAAAAGGCAGAGTAGCTAAACAGGAGGAGGGCAGTGTTTTGTGTGGATCGTGAAATTTTAGCAGGACACAGGTCTGGAAATTGAAAATTTTACTCCATAGAAATCCAGTGTTTCTAATTCCCCGTACCATGGAAATCCAGTGTCTCCTTTAATTCTCGTTCTTGTAATTTTTCTTTTCTTTTTAACGTAAGTTTATGTTCAGGGCTGTTCTGATGGCTTGTTCGGATAAGTGGAACACTGTGTACGGATTGTATTTGTGGAGGCCGAACTCTTAAATGGTTGTTGAAAATATGCTGAAATGTAGCTAATTCTGTACGAGGTCTAGTTTGTTGTGTGAGGGCAGTGTGGAGGAGTTTTAATCTGGTCATGTGTAGTGGAACAAATGGTCAGCCTCTCCTTGTCTCTTTGTACCATGGGGGAACATTTCGTGCCACTGTATACCAGTGTATGCATGGTATGGCAATAAAGCCCACTTGAATTGAATAGACTATTGGGAACTCAGGAGACGGTGACCTCAACCCTCTACGTAACATCATTGGGCCCCAGCTGACTGATCCATTCTCCGCTCGCTGATATAACTCTGCTCCCACCTCTCTGGGGTCATGTGTCGACGTTGACGAATGTCAGTAGATGGACTTCCTGCTGTTCTACCAAGTCAGATCGGCTAAGGTGCATTCTCCCGAACCCGATGCACATATTTAGGTCTGTGCACCTATGCAGTCCCCAGCGCCAGCTCCCATCTTTGTCTTGTGTCTGTGGTTTTTTTTTGTCACGAAAGCAAACCGGAACCAAATGAAACGCTAAAGGCCGATCTCCACACTTTAGCTCGTGTTACGCAACCACACGGTAGTCTGTGGCTCAGTGAACATATTCCCAAGACAACTTTGTGAGCAGGAGGCAGAACAGTGAAAAAAACACACATTATATATAGATATATACACATATTTCCATCCATTCTTCCATTCATCACAGTAGGTAAAAATGCTGGATTTACAGAGCTCCAGTGTAAACAACATGGCTGACTATACATGAGAGAAGCCACGTGACATGAAGATTCGCTAACACGGGTACGCTGCAGACACATCTAATGACCCGCAGGAGTTTTAAACAGACTTCACATTCCTTGGGTAAGTACACACGGCAGTCTACCAGAGTGCTGACTCTACATCGCCACCTACTGCTGGAAGGAATCCGTGCCATGGTGTAACACGCCACACAGGTGGGTCGCATCTTTTCCTGTAGGGGGGGTATCCACACACTCCCTGCTCCCACCCCCCGTCCATATCTGCACCTTGAGAATCGCACGTGAATAGTCCCAACTCAAGGGAAAAAGAAGAGAAAAAAAAACATAGTAAAATGTCATATAATTTTCTGGTAAAATTCTAAAAAAATAAAATAAAAAAGGCAAATAAAAATAAAAGAAGAAGTGAACCGGAAAAGAGACGAGGGATGCATACAGAAGTTTCTTTATCTCCGAGTGGCAACTGCAGAACAGCGCTTTATTTTTCCGGCGGAAATCTCCCTCGTCCTTATCTCAGGGACTCTGAGAATTGGAGCCGTGAAAACAGAGAAGTGTTATTTATTCATTTGGAAAGTCTCTAGGCAGGGTTTGGGCGCTGAACGTTCGCAGTTTGATTCTGCCCACTCTGGCGAGTCAAACCAGAAGTCTCCTTTTGGGGAAAATGAGATGTATCGACAATTCACAAACACTTTTGTGCTTAGATATTCAAGAGAGATAGACTCTTTTACAAGGTACAATGGAGAGGTTTGAAAAACTGGAATAAATACAGACAGACCATAATACTGAGTGATTTTATCTCGCTAGACATTATCTCTCGATTGTCATACTTTTAGGATTCAGTGAAACCATGATATTCTGCTGCAAAGAGCAACGAGGTTTTTCTTTTTGTTTGACAAACCAACCAACTCCAATGTTGGCTTGGCCATTTGAGTCGTGTCGATTATCTGTCACAGAATCACGTCATCATGGAATGTAAGCATGTATGTGGTCCGTCGCCACGCCGAGGATGGCCTCATCAAGTGCGCTGCAGCAGAAAAATGTTTGAAGATGCCCGAATTATTAGCGCAATACCTCCCAAACCCACAGGCACACACACGCAAAACTGTGCTCGTGTGTGGGTCCCAATGTACAGCCTAGAGGAATTACTTCCTAGTCTTATGGCCCTCTGGCGCCCCCTGCTGTCCCAGGGTGGGGAGGCTACACGTGGGTCTGCATGCGTTTCTGTAGAGGCCGTGTGAGGTCGGAGTTCTGCGAGGAGGACTGCGAGTAGTGTGAGGAAGACGAGGCCGAGGTCTTGCTGTCCTTGTCGAACTGCACGTAGCTATCCTGCTTGCAGTAACTGCTGATGCCGCTGTCACACTGCGTGTCCAGGAAGGAGCTGGAGTCGCTGAGTGAGCCCCTCTGGAACTCACGCTCACACAACTCGATGGAGCTGCTGCCCACGCCCAGGACGAACCGTTGGCTGTAGTCGTAGAGGCGGTTGGGGCCAGCGCCCAATGTGGAGTAGATGTTGGTGAACGACATTCCAGTGGGGACCCTCTGCTTCCCCGTGGTGGCACTATTGACATTCCGCATCTCAGTGGTTTGGTTTCCCGCTAGGGTGATGGTGGGGGTAGAGTGGTGCTCCTTGAAGGTGTTGACGCTGTAGTAGCCGTTTGTCGGGTCCTATCCGGGGTAGAAGAAGAAACTCTGTGAATTATCTGGTTTTAGGACAGCTACTGCAGAGTTTCAATGAGTTAGTTTTATAGTTTTGGAAGCACAAAACATAACAGGTAACAAGGGACGATGGATAAAAGTTGTCTCGTTAAAATATTCAGGGCTTTAGAAGAAAGTTTTGCAATTTACCGCTAAATAAGAGCAGATAAAGAAGAGCTGATTTTCAGCGAGCCTTCACTGCATATAAAATTAGATTTCTGGGCAAAGCCCGACAAGTCTACGGAGCTGAAAAATTTCAGAAATATAGCCATGGAAAAAGAAAAACACAATTGCTTATTCCCTATGCATTTATTCGCTAGAAAACTGCGAGGCCACACTGGGGTCAAACTGGCATTAATTAACACCTGAAATGGAAAGCGACTCAAGCAGCAAGACGCAACAAGCACTAGACAAAAAAATGGGGATGAGACGTGGCGACGGAGTGCAAGGCACCAGTGAGTCTGCGTGCGGAATGGCCATCGGCTAATTAATTACTTTAACGATTCGCTACGCGGCGGCGGGTGGGGAATCAGCGGCTTCCCCGGAAAAGTTAGCCGGACGCTTTGCTTTCAACTATGCCACAAATGAATCCACAAATAAACGAATTTCTCCCTCCAGTCACTGCCGGCTGACCTATTTCGCTCAGTGTCAGAATTTAGAGACAGTATCTCGAGTCAGTCAGACTCTCTCTCCCAGTTCACAGGAAAATACCAATCTGATTACTGAGGCACTGATGCATCAAAAAAATTTATATTTTTCTCAGTGCCTGAATATTATTATTATTATTTTTATTATTATTATTAATAATAAATCATTCAGGTACTATGCTGTTCGCAGAGAGTAATGAATGATTTTGAACAGTATTGCACTTTTTGCCTACCGTTTTAATTAATAAATGGACTAAGTAAACCCAATATTGCTTCTTTGCATTGGTCTCTCACTCATGCCATGATATGTCTCTCAGAGTGTGGAGGTTTTTAATCTTAAAATAGATGGGAATGCAGCTCTGCAGACTCTGAGTGATGTCAACACCTGACCTGAATATGAAACAGTGGGACTTTAAATAAAGACCCCCCCCCCCATACATCCCTCTTTAAACCTCAAGTAACTCAAAACCTGCAAATCTGCTTTTGAATTTAAATACTAGCACTAATTACTAAAACACTATGTAACCAATTAGCCAGAAGAGCTTTTTTTGATTGTTTCACCGCTGTTTATATCTGGCACGCTGGGAAACATCTCCACTTGGAATGCGTCTCTTATCCTGTATAAACCTTAAGCTGCAGGAATATAGATGCACACTAAAAGTGTAACACGGTTCTTCTACTTTAATCTTTTCCATTCCCTGCTACCGCTCTATTTTTACCATTAAAAATAAGGATAACGCTTGCTTCTTCCAAACAATGTGCTCTAGTTATAAATATCCATCGTAACCTACAAATACCTCTAAATGTCATCCTAATATATCTCTTAAATAACATCTATCTATCCATACATCCATATCTGAATATCTAGTACAAGGTCAAGGATGGGTCTGGAGCATATCCCAGGAATCACAAGGCCCAAGCCATGGGACACTCTGGATGGGATACTGTTCCCCCAAATGCCACATTAATTGACATGCCAGTTTCAGTATGTTTTTATTTATGTCACCTGCCCTTTTCACTCCAGTAAGCGTGATTCTGACTTCCTCTTCCCTTTATAATGATGCAGAGATGGCTACAGTAATATGTTCAAAGATTCGCCCTCTTTTCATTCTGTTTAAGTGTTTTTTTTCATCGCAATTGATCGGCATGAGTATGCAGGGAAAAAGCAATTACATCTCTGAATGTGAAATTATTGGTTTTGGTTGAATAGATTGACTTGGAAAATTAAAATCTTAAATTTAATTGCAGACATGGTGAATCTTCATTACAAAAGAGTAACAGTAACGCTGCATTATTGAAGCGTGACTAATGACTGTTACCGTAAACGATATGATTTTCTACCCGGTCAGAAACGGCATTAACCGCCTGCCGTATTGGTCTTGTTAGACAATTTCCTTGGAATTCTCAGAGATTTACAGCAAGTCTGTTTGCATGTTTGATTTTGAACGTCAACTTATCGCCAAGTCATTAGTCATGCAATTATAAATTGATAAAAATGTCTATCAAAGCACATTTTCTGTCTGACCATCTAGACCGCGGTGGGGGGGGGTGATGTTGGTTGGGCAGAAAGGGCCATTGTGTGTGCGGGTTTTTCGCTGCAGCTCCCTAATTACGTTACTAATTAGAGGACTGATTAGCCAAAGAGTCGTCACACCCGGGTTTGAACAGCTGACCTAAAGGTTATCTCCAAAACTTGCATACATACCGGCCCTTTGTGGATAAGATTGCCCACCCCTGGTCTAGAGCATGCCACCTTCCATAATATACAATATATATATACACATATACACACATACACACACACAATTGATATTCAGTTATTGTATAGCTGCATATCCAAGAACTCAGGAGAAACAGAGAAACAGGAAGATTGACACAACGTGGGCTGTTTGGAGCCCTGCAGGCCCCGATCTGCATAATTGCGGCGTACGGGCGGGTTGCGGCCAAGCGACCCCTCTCACCCCGCAGCCCCTGCACTCCCTGCTACCCACCTTGATGTGCTGGTACTCCTTCTCCTCCTCCGGCAGCACCTCCAACTGTTTGAGCGCTGACTCCTGCTGGAACTCTCCACGCTCGATCTGTGCCGGGGGGGTAAGGGGAGCGGGGTGGGGGAGATGGCAGCGTTGCCGGGTTACGGGCCTCAGCTGTTGTTGTTTCACTTTGTGTCAGTGTAATTTCTGCTTTTTGCAGATAAACGGGAAATGCTTCCCTACGCCCGGGAAAATAGGACGATGCTAGTGGGCGACTGCTTCTTATTTGTAACATGCTTTAGGAGGATATAGGCGATAAAAATGTATGTCTCCCTCATAAAGTCGTATATGTCTAATCTTTGATACTAAAACATGCACTTTAATGCAGCAGGAGCATTAAAAAGGGCCTTAGGTTAAATATCCCATCAGCGTGCGGTCTCCGAAATGTCACACGGCTATTGCTGCAGTAGTGATGTTGGACAGAGCCCTGCAGTGCCATCACTGCAGCTGCGCTTGTGCCCGGAGTCGCATCCCGCCAGGAAAATGCGACGAATCCATGCCTAAATATAGGCCCGGGCCCTGCCACCTTCCACAAACCAGGCCCTACAGATGCAATCGCACCAATGTCCCGAAGCAACAGCTGTTATTATTAGCCCCATGGATGGAGCGATTATCGGTGGTTATTTGCAGTTGGGAATGGGGATAAGGTAGCCTGCAGCAGGGTGGCTGCGAGACCTTAGTGATCGATAGGGGGGGGCGTGGCCTTTGCTTGCTCACCATTAGCTGCTTGATAGCGGCGTGCTCCTCGTTCTCCCGGGCTGTATTGTGCTCCTTGTGGACAATCTCCACACGGATGTCATTCTTGGCTGACACCACTCCCTTAAGATCTGGTAGAGAGACGCCATCTCTTAACATGACGGGCAAATGTGGCAGCACTGTATTACACTACAGCCATGCAGCCTCGGTACAGCGACGCTCTGGGCCCCCTCGCCAGGCAGGGGGCGCCGAGCGTCCGTTAACCAATCAGTGCGGGGCGAGAACACCCGGCTCCGCCTTCTCTCGAGAGAAAGGACATTCACAGGCAATTCCACTGTCCCCGTGGCTCATTGGGAAATGTGTTAATGACTGTCATATAACAAAATCTTACTTTCTGTATTATTTTTGCTGGCATGTTCTCTCTGGTGAGCACAGATGGAGACGGGCACAGAGGACATAACCAGGTGAGCGTCTTCTGTGGTGTACAACAACAACATGCTGAACGCCAGTATGGATCCACGCACGCCGGAAACATTTAACGACTGCAGCTGCTATCTCTCCTAACCTGAAGCTCTGTACGGACACCGGAAGTATCTGAGAGGACAGGTAGGCTTATCTGAGACAAGGAGAGAGGCTACGTCAATGAAAAGCAACTCGAGTCTGCCAAAAGTCTATTGTCTATCTGACCTCAGATCAGCTTCACGGTTTAGCCATGGCATGCTGGGAACAGGCGGGAGGGGAAACACCTACTGCGTTGGGAACGAGTGCAGCAGAAAGCCCCGATGGTGCCTAGAAGGACGATGAAGGCGACGAACGCTCCCACAGCCACGCCAATGATGACAGCCACAGGAAGGGTCTCTGCGGATGGGGGAAAGCAAAAACACACAAGCTTCTACAATAAGACATCAGTGAAGCGGCCCGCAGCTCCACACAGCCCGAATGGTAGCACTAAGAAGCCAAACGTCACGTAGAAAAATACAACATCCATCCCAGCCCTGCAATTTATACGCGCACATAAATACTCAGTAACGATCAGATATGCTTGACATGCCGGACAATTTACGCCCGGCGCAGAGTAAACCTGACGTTATTTACATTGGCTGCTTAAAATGAATGCAATGCCACAAAGTGTTTCTCCAAACACTTAATGTCTATTTAATGTCTTCATTAATCACTGCCCTATTGAAGTTAGTCAGCCATATATTTTCATTTGCGGAAAATTAATTGAAGGGAGACCAGTTCACACACACAGATGAGGTATATCAGGGCTGTCGGCATATCTAACAGGAAAGGCATTGAACATGTGCCACACAGTCTCTAAGAAAAGGTTAAGTCATGGAATGTTCCCAGAATGAAGGCCGTAATCTTGATGAAAAATAATCAGGTACCTTTTAAAGGGGAATTAAATCATTCTGTATTCACATTGTGGTCTCCGTGGTAGAAATGTACTCTGAATAGTAATTATTAGATTTTAATTAATAATAAAAATAACTTTTTGTCTGCCGTCTTTCTGATTTATGACCTATTTACTGACTGAACCTAAAGAATTTGAGTAATGAGCCTAAGATGTGGTAAAGGATATATAAGAAGGCTTTAATTCGAGGCGTAGACTTTCTTCAGTCCGATTTCTTTTCACCTGCCAGTGATCAGGGGTGCCATTATATATATTGAGCCCCACGAAAGCTTATCATATTGGGTCCCCAAATCCAGACCAATCCAATTATGCTGCAAATGTTTTAGGGCTTTTGTCACTCATGGGCCCTTGGAATTGTTCGATCTCCCACCACCTTCGCACTTTACAGCACCCTGCTATTGATTTACAATGACTCCAAGGTTAACAGTGCGGCTACAAAACACAGAAACCAGATTAATTTAAATCTTTCCAATGCAGAAACGCTGATGTTCCAAGCCTTCATTGAAGAGTCTTGAGCCAATGGGGTGGCCAGACACGGTTGAGGAAAAAAAAGGGCTGTCGAACCTTGGCTCCCACCTTGTTCCTTGAGGCGGATGATCTCCGTGTCGGAGCCGAAGCTGTTCCAGGCCGTGCAGTTGTAGATGGTCTGGAAGTCAGCGGGCACGATGTTGCTCATGGTGAGGGTGGAGATGACGCCCTCGTCCGTGTTGACTGTCTCCACAGTGTAGCGGCCCGACGTGCCCGACTCCAAGACTGTCTCCTTCCAGGACCACGCCTAGCACAGGACTCACCTTCACCAACACTGGCGCTGCTCCTGAGCTGTGTTCATCATTTAGCTGTGCTCCTCACTCAACATGACTTATAGTGCATATTGTTTCTCGAGTTAGACTCTGAAACTCAGCAGGCCAACACAAGGGTGTCTGCTCTTCTGATTTGAATTACATTTCAAGGTTTACGATATGAGATGATTTTATTAGGATTAGGAAGTTAATTGTGTGTGTGTGTCTGTGTGTGTGTGTGTGTATATATATATATATATATATATATATATATATATACACACACAAACATTTAGACAGTCATCCAACAGAAATAAAAAATGCATAAATTAGGCAGTTCCCAAATGTCAAATTAAAAATGGTTTTAAATAGGAATTAAGAAAAGCCCTCAATTACGCACAATATAAAGAATTTAATGAGCTTGGTGGAACAGCAACTGCCTGACGTTTGCAGTCTAGCTAGCATGAGGAGAAAGAGGATTAAAGTGATAGTCGCGTGTGCATCATCCATCTAAGGATTGTGAATATTAATGAGATATTCGGCAGTAGGAAATAAGTGTGTCATAAACAGGAAATATGAGCCGTCAAGCAGTCGGGTGTTTCGGGGGGGGGAGGCCCGTGAAAACGATATTCAGCTGCGTTCGTTTGTTTGTTTGTTTTTCAACTGTTGTAAACATTTCCACTTGTTTTCCATTAGTTTTGTTAAGTGTATCATAGACTGTGTTTCACAATAATTACCATTGTTGAACACAATAACCGTTATTACCATTACTGAAGACTAAGCGGATAAATGGGAGCATGAAATACAATAGAGCAAAATTCCAGTCAGTGGTTGGAAAAGTTCGTCGCCCAAATCAGAAAAATGTCATATACATGGGGAAACCAGCAGAAACTCTGAAATCCAAACGCTTTGTGCAGCTGATGCTAAATTACAGACCAGACCTCAGATCTCGGGGGAGTTCGGTTTTGATTGCATCACCTCTCACGTTTGGGAGTTCCTGAGGAATCCCCCCCCCACCTGCTTTCCACTACGGCGTCTAAGCTTTGTTGATGCAGCTATAATTGTTCTGTTTCAGTAATGGTCCTGTGGGAAAGTGGGTGTGGGGGGGGGGGGGGGTGATACTCACGATGCGGTCTGGCGGGGGGGTGCTGCGGATGAAGCACTTAATCTGGCCCTTCTCCCCATGCAGGGCCTGCTGCGTCTGCGTGCTGGAGATGGTGGGTGGTCCTGTGTGGGGGGGGCAATCTTTGGTTATGGACGATCTTGGGTCTGCTTCACTGTGTAACTGCTGCACCCGCTCCACACATGGGCAGGGGAGCGTTATCAGGACCATACGGTTAGAAGCTTAAAAACATCATAGCACTACTGTGACACGGGATCGTTTTCAGCACTATACCATGGGAAGCTTCACCACATCACAGCACTATTGTCCATCATGGCTTCCATACTCACGTGTTTTAGTTAAAAATCATAAATCCATGAACAGCTAATTTCTGAGGAAAGTTTAAACTCTATAAGAAAATGGACATTCGCCCCACTCCTACATTAATTGGACCCCCAGAGGTTTTTTTCCCCACTACTCAGGAGTTTCTGGATCCTCTCCTGTCTTGTCTTCTACAGCAATCATCTTTCCCTCTTCTCTTTGCCCTGTTTTCCACGTTTTTTGTAAAAATTGCCACTATGCCATTATGGCTGATTTATTAACAAAAAAACACCTGGACATAACAAAAATATTTGCAAATGTAGCTCCATGATTGTTGAAAATAAAAAAAACAGCCACTGGTGATGGCATCCAAAATTCAGTCTCATAATTAACAGCAGCAGATATTTCTCGAATGTATTTTCTTGGATTAATACTAATGACGCAATGCAAAAACCAGCATTCTTTCAGACCAGTAAAGCCGCCAGACTCGTTTGTCCAACAAGATCACCTGAGAGACTGAGAGAAAAATGCTGAATGTGCCACGTGTGGCGTGCGGTGCACATGGTTACACAACCACACCTGTTGTGACCCTTTACACCCAATGAAGGACACGGCCAGGGCATAAAACTTAATTCCAGTCATAGGGGGTGATTTTCAGGAGCTACTCAGAGCTAAATAAGGCTGGACTCTTCTGTGAAAACCTCTCTTTGTGGCTGTTTGGAACAGAAGGAAGGAAAGCTAAGGAAATGGGGAGGCAGTTGATGCCTCTTTGAATTCCAGCCCTTTGCAGTGGCCTTGCTTTGACAAATGGGGATGTCGCCTGAGCCTAAGTGCGTGACTTACAGGAAATGGAGGAACGGTAGCCTACTTAGCGTCTAATACTTGCTGTCTCAAAGAAGCCATATTCAAAAACAGAAAACTGGCACGGTTGCATTCAAAAGCCTTCCCTAATAAGTCAAAATACCGCAAACGAGGAGGCGGGAGAGGGTTTTTCAACCATAACCCCCGGCCATTTTCTCCGTGTTTCTCTAAACAGCCATAATTGCGGTTTATTACCTGTCTCTAATTAGAATAAATTAGCATTTTAATGAGATGATGACAGGTGGCGTCTTCATGTCCCGCTACTGAGAAGGCTATTAAAGCAGGGCTGGTATGGCAATGAGTCTGCCGCATACCGACCGCGGTACAGCTATCGCAATGGAGGCGGGGCTCACCTGCACGCCTGCATCTGACAGAGGGCTATAACCGTATTATGGTGGCAGGGGAGGGGCGTCCCTGGTGTAAATATAATGAAATCATTTCATAGCAAACAGGAGTGGCCAAACCTAATCTGGCATGGTGCATGGAGATATAAATGTGGAGGATAATCAGACGGCTTTTTCTGAGCCCTGGGACTAAGTACGGAGCATTATGTGTGTACCTGGTGTGCCTACTCGTTTCGCCCATATGTGGGCACCCATGTGATTCAAGGTTACCAATGTCAGGGGGGGAGGGAGCATGCACGCCTCTCTGAGGTGCAATATCCACTTATGCTTCAGTGAAAGGAGTTTGTGGATACAGTAAGATATACATTTTACTCTTTTTACTGCAGGCTTTGAGAGAGAGAGAGAGAAACACTACAGGCTTCATGAGCGCGAGAGGGAGAATTATAAAGAACAGCGTAGAATTTCACTACTTGCAAAAATCAGTACAATAAAATAATGATAAAAGTGAAAGAACTGATAAAACTTGTTTAATTTTTTATACAGCTAAAAGCTAAATATAAAAATACACGCGCTTAAAAAGAACCAAATGACAACACAACAATATCAATATGTATTCATATCAATGAGTATTCATAAACCGCTCCAACGTGAAGCATGCTTGCTGTTAGCTGTTTAATTTCAATTAAGACCCGCTGGTCCTCGGGGAACGGAGCCTGTTTCCTGCATCAGCAACACCGTGGGACCCCCAGAGACCGGCAGAGCAAACCGGCATGCCAGACAAGCAAGCAAGACAACATTCGCAAGCGTTTGCCATCGCAAGTCTGCTTTTTCGCGGATACATGGGAGGTGACCGTGACCCTACCTCCCCTCCACCCCCCCCCCAAAACAATACCGGTTCCCTGGAGTCATCGCTGAGGCCTGGCATCAGAGCTAGCTGAGTTTCAGACTTTATTCTAGGCAAGAATTTTGCTTTTTGCTCCCCCCCCCGCCAGCTCTCTCGGATCACACGGCTACACATCTCTGTCGCTGGCGCTGCGGCCCGCGATCCAGCCCACGTGTGGCAGCATCAAAGCGGCAGCTGGCGTCCCAGCCCTGACTGGCAGAATCTCCGGGAGGACTGAGGTTTACTCGCGAAAGTCACCGAGCGATACCGCCGGGTGCCTGCGTCTTTAAGAGGCGCCGCGCTTTAATTATTCAGACGGTACCAAAGGATGCAACTTATTTTTTTATTTATTCCAAGACAGATCCAGGCCAGGAGATGACTAGAAACAATGTGTATACATGTTCCCCCAAAAATAAAATAACAGCTGAAACCACTCGGGCCTGAGGATAGCACTCCAAGGTAACAATAACATCTGATAGCATGAAAAAGGACTGGCTTAGCACAATGCGAGCAAGGAAAAAAATATATATTGTCAGTTTCCTCAAAGCAAAAAGAAACCCATAAATTATTCTAAGCCTAGTTTAAAATTTAAGGAAAAAGGGGAACTACAGTATATTTTGCGAAAAAGGGGGGACGTAACATCAGAGAAAAAGCAGGCTGAAAACGATGAAGAACGGATCTGTCATGATGTTAAAGCATCGCACGGCCACGCGCCATGCACCGTGATTTTTCATTAAGCTCTCGGCTGCTTTCGGAGCAGACACCCCGCAGCATTCACAAGCGGGTTTAAATTAATATTATCTGAGCCAAAGTCAGTTCCCATCCATTCAAACAGTCTCCCCCGAAAGAGAGGAATGCTCTGTGTCTCATTAGCATGGAGAGATGGATGTACAAGACGCAGGAGCAGCGGTATGACACATTAGGGCAGCCTGCTTGAGTGCCGGCCGCGATATTGTAATATTTTAAATATTCCGGCTAATGGGACCGACAATAATTCCCACCGGCAGTCACATAAGCCCCGGTTTTCCTCCCTGCTGCAAGCTGACAACAGAGAAATACTGTAAAAGACTTGCGGATTTTGCCGATATACTGCCCGTGATGTTAATGTGCACCCCGCCTGAATGCTGAGATGCTGAGGAGTCATAATAAAGCAATTCTTCTGGACATTTCCTGGATGCTGCCCTGCTTGCTCCCTCGTGCTCATTAGTCAGTCCCCGGCCACCGTTCAGGTCTCCCACGATAGCTGCAGAACTGGAAGGCATTCGAACGCATTCCCCGTGTTTATCGTGCGAGATCGGAAGAAGATAAACAAGCGGAGGGGGCATCCGAGTGTTTGCGGTTTCCCCGGCCTGTTGAATTTGTACAACAAAGCGACCCGCGTGGAAAACCAAACAGTTACATAGCGGGGATCTTTGCTGTGTTTATTTTCAGATCTTTCGACGAGCTTTCGGCTAGCTACATGCGTGTTGTTTTGCTTGAGCTAAACCCAGTGTTATCTTTGGGTTGAGCTCAGGCTAAAGCGCAACTACAGCCAGCCTTGTGCTTGCAGAAATTTGTTGCTAGGCACAGATTAGAAATAGAATACCGCTGTCTGGACAAAAGGCGTTCCCTTGCTTCTTTTGGGCCTGGTTGCTACGGTGAGAGGACTACGATGTGCCATACTCAAAAGCTTACCGTTTACCGTGAGCGAAACCTCCTTCTCCCCTGCGCCCACCCGAGGGACCACAGCGCGGCACACGTACTTCCCGGCGTCCTCTTGCCTTACGGCCTTGAGGGTCAGGATGTTCTCGTTGCTCAGCACCTGTGGGTTGCCAGGGAGGCGGTCAAAGGCCGAGATGTGAATGAGCTGAGAAACATTGCCTGTTGACCGAAGATTCTGTGAAGCCATCTCTCAATACTTCTTTATAAACCACCTTATCATTTATTAAAATCCAATCTAAAACAAACTCATAGGGGCAAGACATTTTCTCATTGGAGGTCTTCCTTTTTCGTTGCTGGGTGTTTCCACAGTCTGCTTCTACTTTTGGTGCCAGAATTTAAAGCCTGGCAGTCAATACATCAAAAAAACGGTCATCTATGCTTATGATAATCTTTCAGCATGACTCTCTGCAGCCATGAAATAAAATATGTACATGAGTAAGTTACAGAATAATTCTATCTAAAATTTAGGTTGAGGAATTCAAGAAATCATAGGCGAAAGATTAAGCAATGTTGTCGAAGTTAAATGGTGTTCATAAACCTCAACATGATAATCGTCTTTTCAGATAATTGTAAATTGTTTTAATTTGGGACCTAATTGCCGTTTAATGAGGCGAAAAGGCTACACATAGATTACGCGTAAATATACCGAACAAAGACAACAACCACAGCAGATTTCGTAGCAGAGGCACCCATTGGTGGCCGGGTTCTAGGCTGCTACGCACCACTCCCGAGCCTCGTTTCATCCACACGATGGTCAGCGAGGGGTTGCCAGTCCAGGCACAGTTGAAAACTGCTTCTGAACCCTGATCCACCTGGAGTGACTGTGGCTCAGCAGCTAAGCGCGGACCAACTGTAAAAACATGCAAGATACAACTAATACTCCATCAGAGATCCAGCTCCCACACTGAATCTTTTAGACAGAAAGCTGAATCACATATATTTTAAAGTGTAGCTCAAATGTAGGAGACTTTCTATCCTAATAGTCCACGGTTTTCTGCTCATTGAAACTTATTTGGTATTTTAACATAAGGCTGAAAAAGTCCTATCCCTGCAGACACTCCTTAATCACCATCCAATAAACCGTTAAGGATGGGAGGGTTAGGTATACTCACAGTAGACATCCACACATCTGCTGACATTGGTGATGCCCAGTGGGTTGGTGACCTCGCAGGAGACAGGCTCAGTAAAGAAGGTGTGGTCCACGATGACCTCGTAGATATCTCCGGTAATTTCCTTGATAACACTGCCACCCTTAGCCCACCTAATGAAAAGACAGGAGAACGACCAGATCCACAGTTGAACTCCATGGGGATCGATCGCTTCATATACCCTTCTATGTGATGGTTTGCACAGGAAACATTAGGCCATGTTTTCCTCCGGAGTGTCAACACATTTGACATTAGAGTTATTATATGGCTCTATAATTAAATTGTGGGTGACCTCTGTGGGCTTTTAAAAGGATTTATTGCGGCAAATTACTCCTGCAACGAGCAGCTTGGACACAGGGATGCTTGTCAGTTTCCATGGCATTGTAAAGGAAATGTCGCTTTGAAAACAAATGCATTAGACCCAAACAATAGCAAATAACTTGAATGGAACAAGGTAAATAAATATATGCAGAGCTGGACAAAGAGTATTTGTTCATTCATAATGCATTCCGTGGCATGGCACTTGATAACACGGATTAAGGCCCTGCTATGTCATGATCTCGAATGTCTCAAAGAAGGCGTCGGCTACCTGTTGGCACGGCGACTGTGGAGCATGCAGATGAATGAAACGAATTTGATAGGTCTGGCAGCATTTGCCCGCAGGAAAGCGCCGCGTGCGTGTACCTCCTCCGGATAAAAAGCGGTACTACAGGGATCCTCTTTCATGCAGGGTAGGCTTTTGAAAACGCTCCCGTGCCAATTTTTGCTCCACGAAATAGAAAGCCAGGCCCACAGGCAAGGCTGTGTGCCTGTTAGCTGTCTCAACGCCATACCTGTCCAAAAATACTGCCTCTTTCAGAACAGTCAAATATTTGTTGTTAACTGAGCAGCATCCATAAGATTTGCTGTTGTTTAACATTATATCGGATTGTCGCATTATGTCTAATGTGCAAGCTGTCAAATTTTAATGATGATGATGTTGAACAGGATAATGACCTCAAATTTAATGACCTTGATAATGATTGTGATGGTCTTGATGATTATAATGATATTTAACATAATTATGAGGTGTGAGTCTTTAGGTGGTAGTCTGTAAAGCAGGAAGGTGAGAAAATCTGGTAACAGTGCAATTTCGCTTCTGATCAATTTGCAAACGTGAACAAATGACCGTGGTAATGTCGTCAAAAAAGAGTAATGTTTATTTTCTTGCTGCTCCTCATGGCTTCCATCAATGATCTGTCAAAATGCAGAAAAATGAAACTATGCAGTCCTGTCGTATGTGAGAACGACAGAACCGGCCAAATGAACCCTCGCCTTCACCCGGGAGCGAGTCTCGGAGCAGTGAACGGTGAAGGTGAGGAGCTAGACAATAGATTCCTCCTCAAATGGAGGCTGACAGGAACCCAGGTTGCACACTCCAGGCAAGCCGATGAGATGGCTCAGCTAGCAGAAAATGCTAACCCCCCCTGCAACCCTACCGCGTTGCGGCAGACAACTCTACAGTGCCTCTTTTAAAGGAAGATCATGAAGGCCAATCAAAACATTTCTATACTGTATCCGGGGTTTTATTTCCATTGTACCTGAAAAGAGATTTGAGATGTGAGAGCATGTGAGCGTATCTGTCTGAGAGCGCGATTCGCAATCCCGAAGGCTGTTTGATATAATGTCTGTAGGAGTACAGTTACAAAAAAATGCACTGTCTCCCTGATTTCACCCCAACCCCCTGCTTTTTACAGCGGCCCGTTAGAGCATTCCCAGTAGCAATAAAAATCAAGGATATGAAGAGAAGCAAACATAGAATTTAATTTTATTATTCAAGATTTGGTAGACGGAGTGACAGTAACAATGTTAGCCAGTCCATATCCAAACCTCAGAGGCTCCCTTTCCTATGCCTCATGTGAGGTGAGGCAGTGTTTACGTACAGCTACGTCGACGTACAGCCATGTTTACGTACAGCTACGTCGACGTACAGCCATGTTTACGTACAGCTATGTGCGCTAAGGATTTCATTAGTTCTTCATCACTCTGCTTACTTCCCTGTGTTCGGCGTTCAATAACCCCAGAGAAGTTAGGATTCGCTCTTTAAATGTTGGTTTGGGGAGACAGAGAGACAGTGTCCCAGCTTTCCTGTGAGGAATTCAGACTTGAAAGATGCGAGATGGAGCATTAATGATAAATTAAAGAACAAAGCAGAAGAATGGATGGGGAGTTCTTCGGCACCATGACCGGTATAGAATGTATGGGAAATAAATTCAGCAGCTTGCTGCTTCTTAGCTCAAATCGACTCAGAGCTTCTTAATTTGTTTTGAAAGACCGGCAGCAGAGTGCGACAAATCTAACATGTCTCCTCTTCCGAATTCCCATGAATCATTCACAGTATTACACAGTGCCATGTCTTTTCAATGTACAAGCAGAAGAATCCTCGCTAACGGCGATTTCCTCGCGCTCCTGTGATCCTCCGTTGGAGAGCCGGTGCTCTAGGTCACAGGGGACGAGGCAACGTAAACAAGCAGATGGACGCATGGATGACGGTGCACCCGGACCACAGAGTTTCTAGTCCTGTGTGTGTGTCGGTTAGTTGTGCAGGTTAGTGCAATCAAGCTAGTTTGTTAAGCACATCTGAAACACGACTGAAGAAGAGTGGAGACCACGGAAATGTCTGAGAAAAGGGGTGATGTTTTATTGAAGAAAAAAGAAAAACTGACAAACTCGTCTGTAAGATGAGGATGTGTTTTTGTTTGGCATGGTCAGATGGGAACGTGATTGTTGTTGCAAGACTAGTGTGGGTCCTGGGGAAGTGAACACCTACCGGTGGATTCCTCCTCAACCGCTTTCCTCCACAGCAAAACAATGTTTATAACTTAGGTACTGGAGCATGTGCTGTGATCACAATCTGGGTCAGTAGCCCCACCCCTCTACATACCACTTCCTGCTGGCAAAGCATGTGAGCCCACAGGAACCTTGGAGTGCACATGTGTGACCGATCCACCTATTCAGCCATTTCCTATGTCTGCTTGCTCGATGCAAGGTCGAGGGGGTCTGCAGCCTTTTCTGGTAGCTATAGGCACAACGCAGCAAATGATCAAGGCTTGGGCACCAATCCATTGCAGGGCACACTCACCATTCATCCAAACAGTCACACCTAACACACAATTCTGTCAACTCCAATTCACCTCAGCAAACGGGAGAGCCTGACGTGACGGGGGAGAACATGCAAACCCAACACATGTAGAGCCCTGAACATAAGCAAAGAAGTGACAAGTCAATGTGGCAGCTACTCTTCATATGGTCCTTCATGCTAATTTCCGGTACTCACTCAGCTCACTTTGTTCTTCTCTAGCGGAGTATCGATTTCAGATGGCGCTATTGATCAGCACTTAGCAAAATTGTGCTTTAAAGTAGCCACAAGTTTCTTTAGAGTTAATGAAGATATTACCTGCCTGCCTTCCAGGCAGCTGAGTGTTTTTATATGACCTTTATCACAGTGTAAAGGATGTTTAAATTGTTGTACATTTACTCAAAACCTCTTGCTCACTGGATGCACATGTATTAAAGTAAATCTGCACATGCATGTGGGCATCTTCTATAAATCATCTCCTCATTCTGTCTATTGAAATAAGGTGCCAGCACTTTTCCGAACCCTTCAAGCAAGAAAAGATCGCAGTCGGGCAGAAAACTTCTGCTCCGGGTGCTCACGAACACCTCTACTAGATAGAGAAAGACTCAATTTTCCTACTGAAAATGGGCCGCGTTAATTTGAATATCTGTTGTTAGTGATCAAAGCATTGCTACCCTTCTGCGTGCTCCATGCAACCAGATCACTTTCCCCAAATTTACTTCAGCTGGCCAATTCCCTTTGATATTGATTCTGTAGCGTTTATTTCTCTCTCTGCTTTAAAACTGCGCAGAACTGCCTGTCTAACAAATCACTGTTACCTTACTGCATTTCCAAAGCCCCGGAGAGGCTCTGTCTAACTAACTGGCCACCCCACCCTATTCCCATTAATGATGAGGGTGAGGAAAGAGGCAAACATTTTATAGAGAGGTGTTATAATTATTTCTGAAAGCCACATCCGTCACCACGACAGCAGAATGAGAGCGGCAATGACGGCGGTCCTTGTGGTCGACCGACGGCACGGCTTTAGGACGCCCTCCTAACGCTAAAGCCCAGAGTGGGAGAATTTGTTTGCTTGCCTCCATCCTCTAAATCCAGATGCACTCAATAACCCTCCTCAGGGCCAGTATACCATTTAAGGGGCTGAGTTACTTAAACAAATGGCTGCCTACACAAGTCCCTTAAACACCCCAGCGCTGCTAAACTACATTCGTAACGTCTGAGCAAATATTCCGCCCGTACTGGAGATTCGGCGTCCGTCTTCGCTGACTAACACCATCTGCCATCTAGAAAAAAAACAACCCGGATATTTTGGGTCCGTTTCCACGATGAGCTATGTGGGATATTTCCAGCAAATTGCAGGTTGAGGAAACGGACCTCCATTATTTTCATGCCGGGCATTTGGGCTTGATGACGGCACTGCTAAGTCGCCACGATGCATCCAGCCACCTGGCCATCATCGAGAATAATGCGTAATTATAATCCTGCCTGAATGCTGCAAATCAGCGGCTGGCTGCAAATGTGGCAGGGTGGATTGATTATTTTTAAATATGTGTGCTTTATCTCAGTGGGGGTTTAGCAATGAGGTAAATTTGGGTGGCTTTTTTCTTTTTATTTTTCTCTTTCCTGTTTTTTTTTAATCCATCACCTTTCCCTCAGGAAAATGCACCTACGCATCAGCAGATGGCTATGAGGTGCAGGAGTGTCTCCAGGTCTCGAAAAGATCCATAATTCATGCACTAGCAGCTGCTGGGTGTGTGTGTGTGGGGAGGGGGGGGGGGGTTCAGCCCTCCAGTGGGCGACAAGTAATGTAGGGTGCTGTTTATTCGGGACAGGTGGTCCCAGCATTACAGTGGGGTCCAAAGGAACTCTGGGAACTTCATGGCCTTCATGGCCTGCAGTGGATCCGACGGCCCGCTGTGAACATTTGCATAGCACCATCCTCAGGCTACTATTCTAAATAAAGAATGTGCATGATAATATATAGAAACAAATCATGATATATATCAAGCGTATATATAGTCGCTTAACTGCATGACAATCAAATAGCTACCGATGGCGTTTCCAACAAAAGCACCCGCTAAATGTTTACAAAGCCGCTGTAAACAAATTCAGCAGCAACGGTACGTAGCTAATGAGTAACCAGTGTACGAGGTTTTAAAGACGGCTGCTATTGTTTTGTGATATTAGAAATGTGTCAGGGAGGGAAAAGCATTCATAGACAATGATTTATGTCACCAATAATGAAGCCCCACGCTTCACCTAAAGTGAGGTTTATTATCTACGAAGAACATCAATCAGAGATCATTAATGAGCCTTCAGTGCGTGCTCAGGATTCCAGACTGTGCTCCAAGCATTTTCGGGTACACATGGGACTCACCTGTACTGTGTTACCGGCGGGTTGGCCTTGGCAGCACAGTGAAACTTGACCGTGTTCCCTTCCAGGACAGGCTGGGGCTCCACGGTGAGGTTCACCAAAGGCAGGTCTGTGTGTGAGAGTAAACATTTTAGCTGTTCATCCAGTACTGGGATGCAGTGAACCTATTCCAGGAAGAACAGGGTGTGAGGCAGGGGAACACCCTGGAAGGGGTGCCAGTCAAATAAATCCATCAGATTTAATTTTCTTCAGCCCTAGATTTACAAGCAAGTTTGTCACCATTGTGATGGAAATTAGGAGATGAATGTGTAATGTAAAATGTCACAGATCACACGTATAAGTGTGAAGGTCATTTATATTATTATAATAATAAAAACACTGTTTCATCAGACTTGGCCATGTACCTAACAGATTTCTGCTGTGCCTTGATGGTTATCTGTCTGAGAAAGCCTGGAAATCTATTTTTTTTTTGTTTTGAGATACAAGGAAAATCAAAGGAAACAAGTAACAGCTTGATAATTAGCAACTCATTGATTGTTGATTTCTAAGGAGTAATTGGAACACTCTGTAACAATTAGAACTACAATCAATAGAAAATGGAAAAAAGTCTAATGATTCTGGTCTAAATAAATGTCAGTTGCGGGACAGATAAGTCTATCTTTCTGATCCGGAGGTGCTTCTTTATGAAGGTCTTTAGGGTTCAAGAGTAGTTGCACTGTAAGGACAAACATCATTTCTCTCCGATCATTCTACTCTGAGTGTTTCTCGGAAAATGAAGTGAGTCACCTTCTAACTGCTGTTGGCGTCAGCCATCCTGAAGACATTTTTCGGCACAAAACACGGGCCAACACCCTCTACCTGACAGGGACAATTTCTGTTCTAAAAACCCTCCACTCACTTGGATTTAATTCGACCTGTCTGCACCAGAGGAGCGATTTGGCAATTAAGAGGTGGATCGTACACTTGCCATGTTATGTAAGAGTTACAAGTTAAGTTAATTTAATTTCTCTTCAACTCGGCGTGGACGGAAAATATCAAGTACTTGACCAAAAAAGCATAGCAAAACTCAGAAACATCCATAAACAATTCCTCGAGGCTAAATAAATTGAAACCGCTTATTTATAAATTGCACAATATTATGCACAATCTATATGGCACGTAAGTACCAAAGGTTGTCATTCTGTCAAACATTTAGCCTGATTTTCAGCCCACGCTTGTTCAGTAGTGTGGGAGGGGAAGTGGTAATAACTGGAGTTAATAAGCACTTCATAAATCCGCTCCATATTGAAGGTGTTAAGGTCCCTATTCACATGTCTAGGCATGCCCACATGTTCCTTTAAACCCGTTATCGCTACCGTATTCGGGGCGCTGCGATTGCGGTCGGTGCTGAGAACATTCAATACTTTGAGCTCTAAGCTCAGTTGGAAAAGTAATAACGGTTAACGAAGGAACACCGGAGACACTCCAGAGCAGCTCGATCATTCTGAGGGCTCGGAGATTTACCAGGGGAGGGCACGAGAGGGTATGGGTAGGTCGGGGCTCATTTTTTTTTTTTCCTTTTGGAACGGTTCCCACAGAGAAGCATTATCTGTGAGGTTGTGCTAATTTCATTTCCTTTGGCCTCAGTGTTGGACCGTAGGAGGTGGCGGTGAAGCAGATGCAGGGAGGCCCCGCGGGGCCGCCCGCTGTTGGAACATGAACACGACACGGCGAGGAGGCGGGAGCAGTCGCTATGCCCTGCGGCCGCACAGCTGGGCCGGCCTGACTCAGCTGCCAGCGATCCACAAGCGGGAGCTGATCCAGGAGCTTCTGTTGCTCTGCACTGCTTGTATCTAACCCCAGATAGCCTGTTATAGGGAGTGAAGAAATAGGTAAAAATTTCAGCCCCCGGCCTGACGCCAACCACCTCAGGTGTGAACCTTTATCACCCCTTGTATGGATTTGTCATCCTCAGGATGGGCAGGAGTTAGATCTCTTTTGCCAAGGACACTTATGTGTTGTAGCATCAGCAACTAATGACTTGGATGAAGATCTAAGTAGAGAGACCAATAGGAGAGTGGGCATTGTGATGTTTAGGGGCTAAGCCACCTGCAGAGGACAGGCATTAAAGTCCTTCCTGTGGTTTGCGAAGATGGGAATCAGTTCTCTCAATTCAGCCCATGCAGAGAATCAAGGCCAGATCTTCCTTGGATTTGGAGTTTTTACTCTGAAAGTCTTTGATATAAAGGCACCAGCTTCACACATGTATTGCATTTGACATTAGTGTTCTAGAGTGTCCAAGGAAGTAGACATGTTATCTGAAGAGTTGCAGCTTTGGAACACAAGTGCTTTATCAGACCTAGGTGTTTCATTGTGGATGGAGATTTGTAACCTGAATGTATAAATCTGTCTTCAAAAAAGGGTAGATGTTATGCAGGTCTGTCTAGATCCTAATGTCTAATATGCAGTATAACAGCTGGTTCACCTCCAGGATAAATCTTCACAGTAAGTTCTAAGAGTAGTGTTTTTTTTTTCTTTTTTTTTGCCAACACACAGTAACCCTGTGACCTGAGCGTTGATAGACAGACATCTGATGAAAGAGTCTGTTTGTCACTTTGATGTATAAATGCATGAGTTGCAGAGGTTTCACATGACAGACCATCAATATGCAAGTCTGTTAATTTCTTGAATTCACTTGGAGAGGTTGAGGAAGTTGGGGGGGGGGGGGGTTAGTTACAACAATGGTATTTAAAAAAAAAATGTTACAGTGCTGACAGCGTTTGATCGGAAGTTCAAAGAGAAGACCAGATGGCGTTCAGAACAATTGGCCAACTTCTCCACAGCTCCAAAGACGTGCCAATGTAATTGCTCCCTTCCTCTTTTTAAGGCTTAATTCCCAGTCAGTTTGAACAGCTGATTTCCACAAGGATAAATCTGTAGAAAACGGCAATCTTTTGTCGGTGGGTGTTGATGAGTGTGTGTGTGGCGTGTGTGCGAGAGAGAGAGAGTACATAATCTGTAACACTACAGTTCACTGTATCTGTCACATCTTACTCCCTACACCCAATGTGGAAAATGTCTTGATTCTGACTATTTAAGAAAATGTCAGTTTACTAGTTAAAGCTGATTTTTTTCCACCTAATTTTTTTTTTATGTACCTGCAATCTTCAAAAAGCAGATCGCAGCAAACGTGAATTGGCTGCACATTCACTGCGCTTTGCAGAAAGGAGGATGACAGGTGACGTGACAATAAACATTGGCAAACACTGGGGGGGGGGGTCATTGGGGCTGTAACTGCAGGGTATGACTCCTGAGGAAGCCAGAGATCATCAGATCATCACTTATATGACATGAAAATGGTAACTATGGTCAGACGGTTGCCACTGCTGTACAGTTTGAGTTGGAATGGAAGCAAGTCTCAAACACGGTGAAATTTCCAAGCCCCATAATCCTTTTCACCTTCCTCCAGTCAAACACAGGAAGCGTTTAGCCTGCCTAACAAACACTCCCCGCTATTGCTCAGCCCTGTTGGTGTAGTGGGGGCTTTTTTCCAGTGATGCCAGAAGTTACAGCCCCCCCTACCACTACCAGCACCGCAAACACAGTCATCACCACATCTGCACCCCCCCACCCCCCCCCCATTAATTATTCTCAACAAATGGCACTATTTTTGCTCCCAGCCTATTTACAATGCATGTATTCAGAGAGCTACCATGCCCACCCCTCACATACACAGACACGCCATCCAGACAAGTCCAAGAGGCGCTTGTGGGGGGAGGAGCTGCAAAAATAGCAGGGCGGAGTCCTGGAAGAGAGAGAGAGCCTCTCTTTAACTGGGCTTACAGAGTGACATACCCACTGAGAGTAACAGCCAATCGATTCAACACTGCAACACCTACGTCTGGGGACCAATCAGCCACCCAGTACAGCGCTTGGTGCAAGAGATGTCTAAGGGCTAGAATATACTTGAGTGTACTGACTATACTTGCATGCATAGTTTATATCTATATGGAGGACTAAAGGACATGTCCACTAGGGGGCAGTGTGAGGAAACCATCTTGGTCAGCGCCTTTGTTTTCGGTCTCACTTCATTGTATGAGGTTGTGAAATGTTGTACACTCGCTGCCTCCACAGCTATCAAGTAGCTGATTTTGTAAAACTGCTGCAGATTTCTTCATATTCTAGCTACTATTTCACATTTTTATAGATATAACTTTACTACCCCATGTTGAACGTTGCATTATTTGCTGTTAGATATCTTGTAGTAGTTAGAATTTTGTAATTAGGTCACACGATATTGGAAAAAATCCACTGCTGCAATAAGTCTTGCAGTATTTGTAACAAAGAAATTAGTTCAAAATAAATCATCTCACAAACATCTATTCATGAGTGACTTAAAAATGATTAGGACTGGTTCAGAAAGCATATGCAGAGCACACACACGTGACGAAGGGGGGTAAACTTTAAGCTAATGTCAAACACATACTAGCTAATCCTGAAACGGAGCGCTCATTAGAATTGCACAGCTTGCTAAGTTTTGTTTCCTATAACAATACAACAAAAACGGAAGCCCCACGCTCTTCGCTAATATTATTACTTGAACTGTGTTGAAAAATAACATTGCTTATGAAAGTAGGAATTTAAAGTTAGAATTTCATTGTAATTTGTTCACATGACACTGCTTTTTTAGAAAGTTAAACTGCCATTAAATTTTGAAGACGCGGTACACAGAGGGATACAATAGTGATCAGAATATTTTCCCTCTTGCCTCTGAAAATATACAGTTCTTCTGGCAACTCATTCTTAAAAAAAATCAGATGCTACTTTTACATTTTAACTATACCCTAGTCCTTATACCATAAACACATAGTCCCATTACAAAAGGTGACCGTACTGCCACCCCAAGTTTTGGGCTACTGCATCTAACGCAGGAGTTTCGTTAATTAGGTGCACAGACGATGCATGGAATCGATTCAGTAAATGCGTGGCGGCCATGATGCATAGGTGGATGTGTTGTGAGCGTCAAGTATAAATCAGCCCTGAGACAGGTGGCTTTCGCTCCCAAGGCTGTGGCCTTCTACGTGCCGTCTCGTATTTGCTCGCTATGTAAATTCCTTATTTAAATGCTAATTGTCTCAGAACAAGGTCAGTTAAGCCCCCCTCCCCACACAAGAAAATGGGCTGGCAAAAACAGATCAATCAAAGACACCCGTGTTTCAACAATGAAAAAGGAACCTTCAAGACATTTAGAATGCGTGCAAATTTCCTACTTCAAGCACAAATGTAATTCCTAAGATGTATTCAGCTTATTTTATTTTAGGTTTCATTAGAAGTTTTTTTTTTTTAATCTGGGAACTTGGGAAATGACAGGAACCGGTGCAAGATCTAAGTACTGTTAATTACCTCTGTTGTTGGAGATATTGCGGTATGGAGTGGAGTGTTAAATTAGTGCACTGAGAATAAAAGAGAGGTAATAGTCCCAACAGTGAGCCTGAAGCTCACTCACGTTATTGTACCCGTGCACACACCGGATGTCCCAGAAGTAACCCAGCCCAGAATGATGTAATCTCACCAATGCTGCACACTCACCCGCGAGATCACATGGACCCCCTCGCATGCAGACATACCCGTGGATTGCCGACGGGCTCGGGGGAGCTTGCTGGCGCTGAATAAATAAGTTAAAGTGCTAGCTAATGCTTGGCACTCCGATAGCTAAATTAGGCCGGGCTGCCTGGGAAGCACTTGTGCCTCTGCCCATGTGGCCAGGGGTCTCTTCAGGGCTTCTAGAAGTGAAGACAGGAGGGGTCCAAGCACAGATGCACGCTGTCATTTAGCAGTGACTCATATCAGTCTCCATTTTTACCCCCCTCATTGTGGGGCTCTGAGTGTCATAACGGTAATCACGCAGGTGAATTTTTAGCTCAGACAATGCAAAACATTATTTCCCTCTGTGGAACGGCCGTCAGGAACACGCAGGCTCCTTTCTGCCCGTTTTGTACGCATAGACTGTGCCAGTCGTGTGTCTGGGTGAAAAAATGTTCACCCATCTTTTCAAATGCACAAATGTTTAGCACTTGGCATTTTATATAGACTTTCATCCTGCCTCCTCCAGTCTTACATCCCCGTCAAAATAAAAGACGCATGCTGAAAAATGGACAGGAAAAAAGGGCAGTAACGATTTCCATCCTCCCTGCGAATTGACAGTGGATTACCTTGTTTTTCCAGATCTATGTAAATAGTAATTGGCGATGTTTTTTTCTTTTTTCAACTAGAAGGAGAAACTGCATAGTTGCTTCCATTTGCTGACAAAGGAGAGGGGTGCTGGGTTAATCGTTAGGGAGATTTGGGATGGGTGAATGAGATTTACATGGAAAACAAAGTTCACAGTCAGCTTTGCGTGGCTTTATTAAGCCCACACGGACTCATTGGTATAAGAGAACTCTTAAGAAGGGAAGTTAAATGCCCGCCCCCCCCCAAAAAACACCATAGTGGTACAGTCTTCCTGTACAACCACAGACGACAGCTGCCGCTCATCAATATTAACTGCAGCGTGTGTCATGACAGTGTACACCTGCCTGGGGGGGGTGCCCACGGGGCTGTGTGGCCCCTGTGGAGAAATGTTTCACACGCCTTTCCGTCCCACCTTTCCTCTTGCTGCTCGCACGGATCACATATTCATGGGACACCTGTTCCCCTCGTGAAAACGGAACACAGAGACTGAGATCCAGGGCTCCCGTCCTGCCGACAGGCCTTGACCTGTTTTCATTCCGATGTGAGCGGGGAAGTCGCTTAGCATGATGTTGCGCTCTCCAGGAGCTGGAGTCAGTGGCTCTACAATTCCTGTTTATTTATTTAGTAGACTCAGGGTCAGGCAGCGTAACTGGGGTCTTGCTCAAGGGCCCAATGGTGAAATCACGCCAATTCTAAGATATGAACCTTTCACAAAAACTGTGTCCTAACCCACTCCAACCCCGTAAACTTTATTGATCTAATTGGAAATTCGTGAAACAGTACAATTCCCTGACTGTGAGTTGAGCTGGGTGAGAATGTTAAATCCTAAGCATTAGGCCTCAGCTCCAGGATACCGGCATCTAAACACTCGATATGCCCCTTACTGTAGAGACATTTTCATGTTAACTCCTCATCCTTCTCTGCAGGGCTGGTCCTTCCCACGGCTTATGAGAGAGAGCTACCGTTTTCAAGCTACCAGTTTTCACCCCTGTTTACCAACGCAGGGACGGCGTAATAGAATCGAGGGAGCACTGGGACTTGGCTAATTAATATCGAGCTCTATTGAATCAAAGTTCAATTATGTTTAATTTCGTGTATGGCTTAATTAAAGTGAGGTGCTGGGGCGTGGCTCTTAGTCGCTGCTATGAGGTCCACATAGCTACCTGTCTGGGGGGAGAACCACAATGGGGGAGGAGAGACAAAGATCAAAACAAGCTGATGAAATCCTATTATAGCAAGAAAAAATGTGCTTTTTGAGTGCTGAGAACTATTGTTAATCACTTTTACACCATAGTCCCTGTTTTTGACGGCACTGTGCTGGACAGAACTTCCTTTAGTGCAGATAATGAAAAGAATGGAGCCGTCAACAGTAATGGATCTCTAAATAGCATTTTCTGCTATATTAGTCATACTTAATAGTGCTGAAGGGTCTGCGAGTGATGCAAACCCTCTTTTGTTCGAAATCCCTCACTTTGCGGCAAATAGTTTTTGATCGGAAAAGATTTTCTGACAATTGGGGCTGAAGGTGCTTTACGTGTTGGGCCTATTTTCTTTTATTTTGTGGGGGATTGTAAAGAAAGAAAAAAACTGAGATTTCAGATGAAAGATTGATTGCAGCACAAGGGGAATGAAAGAGGAAGGGGAACGGGAGCGAGGTAGAGCAGAAAGCGATTAACAGGCACTCCTATTCGTGGCAGGGGGATGAGCTTGGAAGGGTTTTCATTTGAAGAAACAAAGTGTGTCCTCCCATACCATATTATAAGACGGCATGGATACTTAAAATTGTACTCGGCTTTTAGTCAGTCACAGCTATTCTGAGCTTTACGGTACTGTGATCTTTGTGTACTGAAGTGGTGAGGTAAGACAAGTTAGCCTCTTCCGGAAGGGGAATGAGGAGGGGCATGGAACACTCACGCTGGATGTCGATGGTGACGCTGGTCTCCTTGCCATTCGGGACCGCCTTGTTGGAGGCCCTGCAGATGATCTGTTGGCCACTCTCGATGTTGGAGGCGGATATGTAGAGGGTGCTGACAGTGCTTTCCCTCCGCCCATCCCGAAGAGTCTGAGGAGGACACCAAATACAATGGGATCTCATTGGAAGCCAGCATTCAGACCAAAGCTCTCAAAGACCCATTGGTTCCTGCCCCATAGATGATGCACTCATTGTAAAAATGCAAGTTTCTCCTCCCAGTCTACTGAACAGCTGATCTATCTGAAAATGTCTTCAAAGCTCCTGACATGGCCAGGAAACCCAGCTCCTTATCAGCCCTTGTGTCTCAAGCTCTATGGTAGCAAATGCCTCCATCTGCAAGCCGCACCCCCCACCATTCCAGGCCTCTGCAGCACACACACCCCCGGGTCACCGGTATGTAAAAAAGGGTTCCGGGCCACAGGGGCATTTTACAGATTCTCTCCAAGCCTACCCTGACCCAAGGCAGTCCGTGGCCATAAAAATAAATAAAACAAATAAAATAATTTTGTGGACAACTGCGGGGTCAAGGGAAAAAACCAATGCCTCAGAACCAATGCCTCCTGGCAGTTGTTGGGAATACCCCGTTGCACCCATTACATAAAACATGAACTGGTGGGGCCAATGAATCTACAGGGTACAAATGAATGAGTCAAACAGACATATTCACCCCAGGCAACCAAGATGTAATCCCCAATCTATGGTGAAGAGGCAACTGTGGGATGTCATGTTACGTGAAACGTCTGTGTGTGTGTGTGTGTGTGTGTGTGTGTGTATATATATATATATATATATATATATGTACACACACACACACACAATATATATATATATATATATAATTATTATTATTATTTACATAATATGTATCG
>JAODKN010000099.1:238224-250201 GCA_026774425.1 Petrocephalus zakoni | reverse complement strand
AATAACTCCTACAGAGACTGCTGGAAACTGTTCAACATGCCTTGTCGAAGAACGATTGGACAAGGGGTGTGGCGGAAAAGACTGGTTCGCGTTATCCGTGGAAACCGCGCGACGTCAGATCTAGAATACTGCAAAAATGGGCGTCTTTCTTGAAATTACCGTTTGTCTTTCGCCAACTTGTGAACATTCCAGCTCTGCCACATTCCTTATGTGGCCAAATTTACCCACTGTACCTCTGCTAAAGCACTTGGTCAATTACTGTGCAAATTAAAACCAAAGTCTCACCACCATGCTGCTAATCAGCTGCTCAAGCAGGAAAGTACTGGTGCACCCTAGTGGTTGGGTATGTATTGCATATCCCAGTGCCCAGGACCATGTGTTCCTTTGCTATGGGAATGGCAAAACAATAAAAGCGAAAGACCACCTAGCAATAAGTATGTACCAAACTCCAGAAGATCCAGTAATATACAGCTAAGGACTGACCCAGACACAGACCCAAACGACACAGATAATGAGCCCAGAACTATCCCACTCTATCTAGGAGATCAGCTCATACTCTAAAGTTTTTGGCCTTTAATCCATATCGAAATGCTAATCTTATCTTCAGCTCATCTACTGGCTAATCTTTCCATACGTTAATTTGGCCACTTCCGCCCCAATCCCATCGCTAGCCGGAACAAGGGCCCACAGTGAGATAGGAAAGTGCCCCACAAACTTTATCTCCACGTCTGTCGTCAGAGAGAAAAGGAAGGAGGCCATCGTATCGATAACATCTTTGGAGAACAAGAAGAAGGAAATTCCTTCTCAGATCTGCTTTGAATTTATGGCACGAGGCATTAAGGAACATCGAGGAGCTTCTCAGAAAACAAGTCAGCGCTAACACACAGGGACACGGATGCGGGAATCACATTAATATGACAGAAATGCTCAATTCACGAGCCTTCTAGCAGAATACAGGAGTCGTTCAGCCTTTTCAATCCGTAGTATTTGAAAATTACGAAGGACGGCCTAAGTATTCATCATCAAACTCCATCCTCTCGTTCCCCTTCACTGAGGAAACATTTAATTTGCAGACATTGCTTTGAACTGTTTATTATTTTCATTATTTTAGGATAGAACAGAGTGTTTACATAGTAAAACAGCTGCAGTCCATGAGTGCTTATGTCATCCCTTAAGTCATGCCTTAATGTGAGCCAGTAACCTTCGGGAAAGCCACGTTCATTCCCTCGCTGTTATTGCACATTACGCTAAATTGTTTTGCAGTTCGGGGTTTTTGCTATTTGCCTGCCATCGAGCCAGATTCCTCCGCGCGGCTCGACCGGCGGTGCCCTGATTTGGCGAGCCGCCCCCACCCGAAACGGCGTGGAATATCCCCATGCTAACCGTCAACGGCGGCACGCTACTCAAACAACGGTCTGAATTAGCCAAGGCGCAATCACTAATTCAGCAATCTCACAGTCCAGCTCTAAGAGATGCATCAATTAATTAAAGGACCATAAATCAAAGAGGTGGGAACATTCCGCCCAGGATTCCGTTTGACTATCTGATTGGGTGGGTTCCTCTGAATGTAACTTCTCTGTAGAGGGATGTTAGGTCTTAGAGGTGCATTGACGGATATATGCTGAGAATGAATTTTTCAGAAATGGTACCAAGGGTCCCATGTAGCTGTAGTAGCTGTGCAAGATCTAGTACGGTTGGGTTTATCTCAATTTCTTAAAGTCAGAAGGACAGTTCTGATGTAGATCTAATGTAGGGTTCAGGATTTGACGGTGCAGTGCTTGGCATGCTTTTAAGTTGAATTTTTGTCTCAGTAGTCACACATTCTTATGGAAATCCATTAAGCAGGAACCACAGTCTTCTGGAGTTTAGGCAATGTACAATAAGTGTCAGGGTATGTAAAATCTTTTTAAAAGGGTATCATGATATGAAAAAGCCTTTTCAGTGCGGTCATTTTAAGGGAGCATTTATCACAATTAAATTTCTCCAGCTTCTCCTCCATTTAGGGATGAGGTCTTGTGTATCGCTAACTGATAAATATTAGACTTATTACTTTTGTCCCTGGGATACTCGGGTGTACTTCTCCATTGATCTCCCAGTTCCACATGACGCCCACTATCACACAGCCCATTTATTGCTTGGTTTCATAATACAGTCTTGGACCCACTTCTGCTGACTTTCTGTCCTCTGGGCAGCAAAAAACACTTTTGTGAAAAGAGCAGGGGGCCACAGGTGAGGACATAGTGGCCCGATACGCCAAATAGAGCCGGCAGAGAGGAGGACCGGCCGGGGAGAGACAAAATACCTTTCATAAACCGATCTGTCAAAATGAAATGAGGATATTATACCTGAGCACTTGAGGAAGATGTTCAGATACCCAAATCACGCCGTGTCTCGGAGAGAGAGACTCTGAGAGGCCACTTTTATACTGACCTTGACACAGAAGTTTCCGGAAAGTGTAAATTACATTTGATGGAGTGCAAGCATTTTGCAAAAAGGCCATTAAATACATTTATGGGGGAGAAAAGGAGATACATTCTCCGTGTGATATTTGTAAGGGACAGTACTGCAAGGGAAAAAATGGTAAAACTGTCTCCGTGCTCAAATCAACGCCGATTAAAGGACCCTTGCAAACTCAATTTTCCTGAAATATTAGGGGGCGCAGAAGACAAATTTGTCAAGACCGGCAGTGAATTATATTAGAAATGAAATTACGACATTGTAATCACCTTATCCCTTAGCCTTGAAAACAGTTTGAAGAAATACATTAAAGTAAGTTTTGTTAATGCCTTCATTTTACGGATACTGAACAGGACAAAAAAATAATGCTAACAACAAGAGCTGATAATATGAAGCGATATCAAATAAATCACCCCTGAAAGCCTGGTATGATTATATCAACCTTAGAGGAACCACATTGCCCGTCTCCTCTATTAGAGGGCACAGACTCATTTTCTGCTATATGTCCAGTGGTAAATATAAGTGCGGCGAGCTCATGGTGAAACAGCTCTTCAGATCTGCCCAAGCTGTAAAGATCTGTCTCCGAAATGGATAACGTACGGCAGGAGCAAGATAAACATCACAGCTGCGGGGTGTCTGCAAATTCATTGCCTTGTTCGTGTCTAACATTAGAGAATAGGGCTATCACTACAGGAAGATACAGATGGATTATCTACGACAGCGAGTTCCGAGCAATGCCGGTGTGGTCCATGAGACGTCTCGCACACAATGGGAGCAGATAAATTTATGAAGGGGAACTGGAAAAAAAATCAGAGCCAATCAAGTGCTGAGTTTCACAGGCGATCAAACGTACTACCACTCCTGGATTAGTGGCTTAGTTCCATTCCAACATCCAGGTCACTAAGTGAAATGGTCACTAAGAGAGAATCATTGTAGCCTAGGCACGGCTGTGACCATCAGCCTCTATACAGTGGTTTCTTCTATCTTTCATGAAGTGGACATTTTTAGCAACATTTTGTGCATAATACATCAAAGATCTCTCTCACTATGGCGTGTTGTTATCAAGCGTATGAAATTTGGTTGCATGCAGCCGTATTTGCAAATGGTCGCTAACTAAGGCTGCTGCTAAAGACGGAGTGGTTGTACTTTTTTTCAGGCACTTTTGTCCAAGGAAAAACGTATGAGGATGGTACCAGTAGGGGGACTGGCAGGCTGACTTGTGCATATGCCAGTTTGAATAGGCAGCAAACTTTCCGGAATGCCTTCTAATTTCCCCTCTCTTTTATGTGTGGTAAACAATGATGCAAAACTGAAGCACAATTATGATATCTGCCATTAAACTGAAAACACAATGGGCTGGTTTCCAAGGTAACTCCACCCGATCAGAAGGAATTGAATTTTCTCCCAGATTTGGCCAAATGCGGTTTAATGGCTTAATCTTATTGAGACCATATTGATGAAATGAAAATGAAGCTAAATTATATTTTTTCCCCTAAGAAGCCTGGAGCTTCCAATTGTATTTGATATATTATGAAGGCTATAATCATAGATGGTCAGAAACCAGTTTCATGTCAGGTAGATTCCATGGAAATCTCACAATGCTGCTGTATCTCTCTTTTTTATGAGTAATATCATCCCGTCAGCTACAGTATGCTATATACCCATGTTTTGGAGTGAACCTCAAAACCACATAATAAATAATGATAAATTCTTACAGTTTTTCACATGCATCTAAGGCAATTGCTTTGTGAGCATCAGACGGCCAGTAAAATCCCATCACCCCCCCCCCCCAGATGCAGATGGATGTTTTTCAAAAAGGCATTTTTCAGAAAAGCAAGGACATATGTTTACAAATATCATAACTGCTACACTGTCATTTAGGAACCTCAGAGAACCAGTATGGTGAGTAACAGTTTGCCCTTTCCTTTGGAAAGATGTTAAGTGGGAGATAACAGTGATATAACAGTAGACCTTAAAATCCACCTTTATGACCTGATGTAAACAAAAGCTGCATCAATTACAAGCACCCAAGATTTACAGATCTGAAACACAATATAGCCATGTTCATGTTTGGTTCATTCTGCTTCCGGAAAACTTTCCCAAGGCGGATTCATTCCGGTCGACTATTTAGAACATTAAGTGATGGAAGAATCTCATCTATCACTGTGAACATTTGAAATAATGCATTAATCCCTATGGAAGTGGGGGCAGGCAAGAATAAGGGTGATGGAATGTACTTATAAGAAGGACTCTAATCAAAGCAATGGATGCTCCTGCAGTCCTCTCGCAATTTTTAATCAAACGGACGACCATTCAGCAGAAATACAGCATGTTTTTCCTCCGTCTCTGGAATCTATAACTCTGTTAAGAGGATGAGCCGACACTGAGATGACCAGGCTAACATATTCCGTACTCAGCCTTTTATCTTATTATTTGTTATTTCTTATTCCCTAGAAGAGATAAAAAGTGACAATTTGTCATCTCAATTTACGTTTTACCGCAAACTAGAAATCTGCAGGAGAGTAAAATCATCCACTGACCACGCAGTACTGTCGCAGTTACATATCAGCGATGCCGACGATGAATCCATTTCATCTTTAATGAATTAGCTATTCTTTCTCATCATTACGGAGTGCTCTTTCCCTAGATGCCCATCAGTAGCTAGAAAAATAAGTCCAGAAGAGAACAAACCCCTAAAACTGAGACTTTGCTTTTAATCTGGCCAGGAAATTCACACATTCAGCACATTTCTGACAAAATTACGACACGCCGGCATTGGATTTATGGCCTGTCAGTCCAGATGAGAAACTATTAAAGCTTGTGACATAAGGGATTGTGGTGCATGGCTGTATTTTCCCATGTATTCCTCACATAAGACATTTCCATGTATTGGAGGAAAAATAAAAACCTTACAGGTGCAGCACAAACTTCTGGACTGCAGAAAATGGCAGGTGACCCAGAAGCTGGACCTGGTGAAATCTGTGGACAACAGACCTGCTACAAATTTTCAAAAGTTTTTCAAATTGTATGAACCGATCTACTCCTAAGGTGGGAATTATAAAAGAACAACTCAGATCCATGTGGTTCTAAGACGGTCCTGACAGATCAGTAACTCCGCAGGTTCTAAAGCGGCTCTGGAGATTTGGTGAACAGATCCTGAAACCACATCTATTTATCTACTGCACATTCTGTTTCCATGCCATGTATTTTTATTCTACTTATTAATAGCCCATTTGCACTGTGACCACTGAGAATGATATTTCTCACTGATTCCATGCATCATACATCTGAAGCTCAAAATAAAAGATACTTTGGCTTGGGTTTTGCTGCGTCGTGGAAAAAAAAAAGAAAAAGATAATTCTGAAAGAATAACACGGCATTTATAAAACCTATATGGTATATATATTTTATAGTCTAATAAACGTGCTTTGGAGAACTACGCTTGCTCAGCACAAAATCTCCCTGCATTAGAAAATAGCTTCTGTGAGTACTGTCTTCTGTGGATTAAACAACAGTAGTGGGATGGGAGAAACAGCAGAGATGTAGCCTTGACAACTTTGATTTCTCCGATTGATTCTCCTGCTGCAAGTACAAAAGACTCAAAAAACAGAGCCCAAGGCCCTCAGCCAAAGAAAATGTGTACAGAATCAGAGTGACTTTACAAATCAAATTTTTTTCCCCAATTTTATTTTTTTTTTTTAATGAACAAAGCTAGCCTGATATGGCTCAAGTTAATGCATCTCCATTTCAGCATGAAAACTGCCTGAGGTTAAGGTCCATTAAAGTACATCTGAGGAATTTTAATAAGTTCTTTGGTGGCTCTTCAGGGGTCCGCTGCATTGAATTACCGCCAGAGCAAACTTCTGCGAGAATACAGCGGCTAATGTGGCAAAAGTGGGCGGGAGGGAGGAAAAAAAAATTAAAAATTAAAAAAAGGCCGTGAGTCTTGCGGCTTTTGAGTAATGGGATTCTAATCCTAAACTCCCCATTGCATAAAATGACAATGAAGAAGAATAACCTGGAGTTGGCTATGCAAATGGTAATGACACGATACTATTGGGCGTTGAGAATCGCAGTTCCTCCTTTCACCTGCGGGTGGCGATAAAAGCAGGTGCTCTACAACTTGTTCTGTGCTTTCTAATTATCTGTGGAAGGAGACGCCAGCCACCGCTACACTCAGGGGACAAGTCCAGGCGCAGAATAAGCAGGGATGAGTATCTGAGAATCACAAAGTTAATATGAAGACGAGAAAAGCAGGGGAAAAAATAGGCTAAGTGCACTTTTTGCCCTTTTCCTTCCATAAAATTCTCTCTAACAGTGTCTGACCTGAAGAGCAGCACTGTACTTACGGCAGACCCACATCTGTCTTGCTCGTCCCCACCCCCGCAAACAGAACACCTCCGACGGCCCGCCTGCTTGTCGATTTTTTAATTTTTTATTTCTCTGCCGCGTGTCGACATCCAGGTTGACTTACAATCGCAGCGTTTGTCTTCCCCCTCTCTGTCAGTCGTACCCCGATAACGGGAGTAGCCATCCCAGTCGGGGGTCAGCCGAAGAGCCGAGCGATCCATCCCCGCGGGACGCTGATGAATCTGCCACTTAACTGTTATCCTCTGCAGCACAGAGTGCTTCTGTCAGTGCTTTACACTTTGATATAATGGCCCTGTTGCAGCCCTATAGTCCATAATTGGGATTTTTATGACATTCTTTGGTGCAGAGTTTTCAGGGCATTACCGGGGCATGGATCATCCTGTTCCACTGCCTTCTTTGCCGTGTCTGAATCCTAGGATGCAGTGCTATTGAGATATTCATGGCAAACTGCTCTCACAATGGTCAACGACTGAGCCAAGATTATCGTTTGGAGGGTTAGGGTAGTGGTGGTGCTGGGCTAGTCACCATGCAAGAGGACATCTAAAATGCAAGTGAGCCACCCCTTGGTGGTGCTCAATCTCAGTCCTGCCGGAAAAGATGAAGGCAGTGATCAGGAGGAGAGGGTAAGGGGTCAGTGTTGCCCAGGGAGACTGGCCTCATGGGATGTTATCTATGCATGCCATTAGCACTCACCGGCTGGGACGGGTCTCCTGCTAATGGATCTTCCTGTGGCCCCTGAAGCGGAAGAGCATCAGCGTCTCGCAAAAGCGGGAACAAGAGGGGCCCTTTTACTGAAGGCCGTGCCGGGCTGCAGAGTAGGTATGACAAGGTGTGGGCCGAGCCGTGGATAGGAAGCGCCCCCTGCTGGCGCCTCCTCACATCACACCTCGAATAATAAGACGGCCAATTGGAGGAAAAGCAGAAAAAAGAACCTGCTAATGAAGAAGTCACCTATAACTCCCCCCATGCGAATCCTAACACAGGCCATTCGCTTCTCATCTATGGAGCATTTCTACTCTGTGAATTCAGGGTGAACAAAAAAATGTATACCTTACCTGGGAATATGTTCAGTCAAGCGAAACTCCAATTTTAAACTGATCATTAAGTTATGGTGCTTTTAAATTTCATCTATGTCTTGATGTACACACATACTACAAACAGGCACGCACGCATACACATTTATCCTGCATGTACTGTAAAGCTTCAGTAGAAACTAAGGAAGTACTAAATTTACGATCTGCAGACTATCGAGCCAAAGTGGGGGCGAGGAGAAGGGGAGCGAGGGGGAACGAGTGGTGGCAGGGGGTGATATCGCTGTCATAGAGAGGGCCAGACATTTTGGCTACTCTCCACCAGCAGATGGGACGTTCTTTACAAGTAACCTCTGCGGAATTATCATCCTTTTTTTTTCCCCCCTAGAAAGTCACATTTCTGCAACCTCAACGGCGAAACTCCATCCAGAAAGGCCAGCGGCTGCGGTTCGGTAGCTGAAGTGGGATAATTTGCGCATGATTTGCGGATATCCGATCCATTTACCACTCGAAATGTCGCCTGAAAGATGTGACAGGGACACAGAATTACATCAGTCCTTAAATAAATTATTTGGAACTCGGAGTGCAAAAAAATTGGAAAAAACGGAGAGAGAAAAGCTATTTATATTTTATGTGATTCATGGTACAGTGACATGCTGTCAGGAAAAAGAAATATCAGCCGTGCTGCATTCGGAAGGCAAAGCATTTAGGAGATTTAGTACTGATTTTATCCAAGGCACTAATGATATAAAAGCTTTGGCATGGCAGAAGTGTTTGTTTAACAATGACTGAAATTTTATGGAAAAATATTGCTTCCGAATATATTCAGCTTTGTATCCTCTGATGTATAAAGAAGATCAGTCAAGGAGCCACCTTCCGCATTCCCACCATTAAAGATTCATGCGTCACAACTGGAGATCAAGCAGCCTTCAAAAGACTGTTTATCAAAATACAGGTTTTTTTCCCCCTCAAACTTATCAAGCAACTGTGGCATCCTGGGACCCGAATGTCAGAATTTAGTGAGATGAAGGCATTCTGCAGTTTTCAGAATGGCCTCCGAAAGTGCTTCGTTAAACATTAAAAAGATTTTCATCTTTAAAAACAAAGCCACCGCGGGCTGGAAAAGCGGGGAAAAAGGCGGTGGCGTGCTGCTCACCCCCGAGATCTTCCCTTCCTGATCATCGCAGATCAATGAGACTAAAGCAGGCGGACCAGTCACCCGGTTCCCACCATCTAATCCCTGGCAATCTCAGACCCTCACCGTGATAACAGAAAGTCTATTTTGAAAGCCAGCCAGGCATCTTTGACCGGTAATTGGCTTTGAGTTTGACGCGTGCGAAATCGGTAAAGAGCCCTTGTGATCCTCGACAGTTGTTTTGCCTGGAATTACAGCCACACATCACATAAGGGCCATTCTTAACGGAGTGGGCGGGGCTTTCCAGGGTGGCGCCTGGCAGAAGCTTTGCCCAGGGTTGCCATGGCTGTCCCTTGAATCCTCCATTTGGGATGCCTGCTGGATTCTCTTCAAGCCTGGGGTTATTGCCAGAGTTTGAAGCTACTTGACTCCTCTTCGCATTCCTTCCTCACATCTTGAACTTCCCCTCACTGCCAGCGCAGCCCGGGGCTACGATTGGGCTCCCAGCCGCCCGGTCCGAATGCTCTCGGTTCCCGCCTCCCTTCTATTCCTTTGAAACAGAGCAACATTTCAGTTACCCGCCTGTCGATCCAGGCACGCGGTTTCTTTTTTAGCTCCGTTTCATCAATTTGCTCAGATATGCCAGGCACACGCATGTGCACGTGTGAAACACGAGTGTTTAGAATCCCTGACGGACGGCTATTGGGCTTCCCGGCCGCCGCGTTTCAATTCAATTCAGTTCAATTCAATAAAAAAAACTTTATTTGTCCCCGAAGTGCAATTAAAAGCACACAGGGCAGTTTTACATATGGATGTAAAGCAGTATTTGCGGTATACGTTGACGTTCCAAACTTGTGGTTAGCTGCCTGCAAGCGAAAAATCAACGCATGCTAAAAATCAACGGCGAAAAGCAAAAGTAACGCACGGAGAGCAAAGGTGAAATTTACCCTTGTGAGTTGGACGGGTCCCCAAATTGTCTCCTGCAGAGTGAACAAGTGATAATTAAAACCGCAGCAACAATGAGAAGCCTGGGATAGCGGAGGGAAACAATGTTCCAGTCTCATTAACACCACTGCAAGTAAGCTCCCTCGTGTAGCCCGGCTCATTGCACTCCGACGGAGCTGATTACCGAGTGAAAGTAAGGAAGCTACTGGCTCTGTCACACTGCTGTTAAACTCTAATCGAACCCATACAGTTCAGCAAGGGGGCCTGAGATACCGCAGCTCACAAGTCATGGGGCCGAGGGTGCCCGCTGAGGCATTGTGAAGTGCCGTTTGGTCCTCGTTGTGAGACTTAGGCACATACTCGGTGATAGTGCTGGTGTTTGGTTGTGTCTCTGTTTCTACTGTACTGCTTCCATCCAGCCTTCAGTGGGAAATAAGCTAATTTCAAGCACGCACTGGATATCAAACAAATGTATAAAAATAATGAGCTCAGCAGCTCTGCCAGGAGAAACACCCAACTGAGCAGAGGTGGGTAATTCAGGTCCAAAGAGTAAAATCCAGACCAGGATTTTGTTTCAACCAACCTTTTGTGTATTAAAAGTCTCAGTCAACTAGTACTCAATTATTTGGTTGAAACAAAATCCTGGTCTGGATTTTTTACTCTTTGGACCTGAATTGCCCACCTCTGCAACTGAGTTTGACTGCCACAGCCCCAGTGCACCCTAACCCCCTGACTTGTAGGACCACACTCACTGGATGAGCAGATTACATTGAGCAGCCCCCCATATGAATTTCCCCCACTAGTACTACTACTGGTGCATATTGTGGAAAGAGGGAGAAGAGGACAGCAACACGTATGCATATGCACACACGTGGACAGACAGAGAAAACAAACATCAAGGTCCATGTGAAATATAAGACATGAACTTCTACCCTTAGCATTACAGAACATTAGATAACCCATCCATTTTCTGGAACTGCTTGTCCTGTTCAGGTTCACAGGGGATCCAGAGCCTATGGGCGCATACCAGGGAATAACCCAGCATGAGACAACAGTCCATCGCAGGGCATACACACACACACACACACACCTTTGGGCAATCTGGCAACTCCAACATACCTCAGCATATTATTGGACTGTGGGAGGAAACCGGAGTACCCAGGGAAAACCCCACGATGGCAGAGGGACGACATGCAAACTCCACACACCCGGAGCCATGGTGGAGACCCAACCCTGGTCCCTAAGGTATGAAGCAACAGTGCAAAGTACTGAACCACTGCTCAATGGTAGGTACAGCAGTATTGTATAGCTGATATTGTGGCATTTGAGTCATGTGTAACACTCTGCGATCAGTGCACTAGGTTCGGGGGGATCAGTTAATTAGCTTTATTCTAATCTCCCTTACATAAAAATAGGAGCGACAAATCGAATACACTGACAAGCAACACAGCATCTGTTCTCTGCGCTGTGCCCTTCACATGTTTGCGTGCAACATGGTCCATGATTTTTAACACATATGCTGGTGTTCTTTGCAATCCTGGGTGCAAACAGTGCTCCTTGTATAGTACTATTCAACCTTGGGGAATACAAAAAAATAAACAAACAAACAAAAAAGAAGTGGGTGGGGTCATTGCACTTATTAAACGCATGAGGGACACCACGCGACATTTTGCGATGTCGCACGAGCAGGTGGCCGTTGCTTTGGGTCAGAGTTGCAATTTTATTAATTACGGCTGCCAGCCTCTTCACTCTCCCATGTAAATTGAGCAGTTGATGAGGAAACCGGGGGCGATAGACCCAGGATGAGCAGTAATAATGTAGGTTGGAGTGCTCCTTGTTTTGTGCGGATGATGATTGCTGGGACATCTGCAATTTCAAAATTTGACAGGTTCCTCAGATACGAATTTGCAATGCAAAACGCTTCATTGAGACGAGAAGGAGCCAGACAGAAGCGCAACGTGTTTGCATGGGGGGGGGGGGGGGGGGGGGGGGGGGGGGGGGGGGGGGGGGGGGGGGGGGGGGGGGGGGGGGGGGGGGG
>JAODKN010000099.1:224644-237209 GCA_026774425.1 Petrocephalus zakoni | reverse complement strand
ACCTTGGCCAGGTCCCCCTTGCAAAAGAGATCTGTGATCTCAATGGGACTAACCTGGTTAATTAAAGGTTAAATAAAAAAAAAGTTTGCATGTTGTCATTGTGGGGTTTCCTTCAGGTACTCTGCTTTCCCTCAACAGTCCACAAACATGCTGAGGTTAATTGGAGTTACCAAATTGCCTGTGTGACTGCGCCCTGCAATGGGTGGCACCCCATCCTGGGTTGTTCCCTGCCGTGTGCCCATCGGCTCTGGATCCCCAATGACCCTGAACAGAACAAGCAGTTACAGAAAATGGACTGATAAATGTATGAGGTGTGAGAGTTCTATGGTACACTACAAGTGACCCTCTTTAAAATGTGTACAAAGCAATCTCTGTGAATGTTGACTGGCATTCGAGTAGCTGACGCTTTTAAGTGAGCCAGCATGTGCCGTTTCATAAGATCATACTTAAGAGACCCACCTTCATGCTTAAATCAGGGCAGTAGAGAAGGTGAACAAGACAACCGAACACCTCTGTAGGAATGCAACGGTAATCTCACCCAATTAAACTTGGAGAACAGTTTCATCAACACTCTCCGAATACATCCATGTTATATCATGGATGCAGAAAACCAGCCCAATCAGGTAGATTCTAAGTACATAAAAGATATGATATAAACCCCTACGGGGCACACATGCAAATTTCATATGGGTCATTGCTCTATAGATGTCATTACAAAATCATTCAATAGGAGCCTCTATCAAATGTCAGGCCTTACACAATGTGAGTGTTCATCTAGTAGAGTTGCATTGTAGGTGTAGATTACACTCTAACCCCAATGCCTATCCTTACTTACATTTTGTGTAATTTCATATTGTTGCCCCAACCCCATGGGATTCCTATGACCAATAAATCAATTGGTTATTAAATGTCAAAATGAAAAATACTATTCTCGTCTACAGGAGGCAGAATGTGTCCCACGAATCTGCACAATCAGTCTTTTGTCACATGGAGGCTTTGTAGACCTTTGAAACGGCCAATATCTCAGCAAACAATTTTAATTGCTAATTCCGTCAAACATCTAAATGACTTTCAAAGTGCTCGTGTTGTCTGATCCGAACAGACTCAACAAATCAAAGCTGTCCTGATTCCGTTCGTCAGTTCATCCTAAACCTGAATGGCAAACGTAATTAGAACGACCTTGACGTGACAAGGGGAAAAAAAGAAGGAGGTCTAAAAAAAAGAGGGAGCTCTATAATAGATACGGATATGTAGGTCAATAGCCTTACAAACAACATATCAGAAGAGTTGAAACAGTAGACGTGTCCAAAAGGAAGAAAAAAATGTGAGTACAAACAGAAAGTCTCGCTATTTGCTGTACGAGAAGAGAGAAAGTCTGTCAGCAAGGGTCCTTGATCAAGAAAGAAAACCACAGAGAACAAAAAATAAGAAATGCCCAGGGCAGGTAAGATCTCAAGGTGGCCTATGATCCGAAGTTGGAGGAAAGGAATCTGAAGCTTGTAGCTGTCATTCGCCTATAGTAAGAAATTACTTGACAATGAGAAGTTTCATTACAAACTCATCAAACAGAGGCAGAAGAAGAGCTAAAAGTGTATCATCCCTGTGCCGTTGACAGGAGCCCAGATGAAAAACGCGGCTGATCCTTCCAACAGCTTAAACAGAAGACTGGATATTCTGGACACACCTGATGACGGTGCATCTATTCCTATCAGGTCTGCGGAGTGACATGCAAACATGCAGGAGGAGAGGATAAGTTGACCTGAAATCGGAGGCAATGCTCTCGGCTTCCAACCCGTCCAACGTGGACCCGGACCTGACGCTGGACAAGAAGGATGGTCCAGTAGATGTTTCCGGGAGGAAAGGAATGTGGTAAAAGATACTTTGGTGAAGCTCAGGCAGGATTTGCATTTGCATTGGTGGGATTCACTGGCCAGGCATGCGATCGTGTGCACAAGTGGGCACGGATAGCCTTCCGCATGAAAAGTGAACATCCTGCAAATTCCCACTGTGCACTTGGGTAGGAGAAGCTGCTATCGCTCCGCCACGGTGGACAAAGGCTTAAATAAGACTCTCTCTCAATATTTATATTTTTATGGAGACAGTCATTACAGCCGGGCCTGTTTAGCACATGCCCACTGCAGCTCCGAGTTGGATGGATGGGGGGTGGCCTCCACACTTTCAGGGGCTCTTGCCCTCCCAGCTGGTACGCAGTAGTTTCCCAAGCCCAGCACGGTGTAATTAAGAGGGATGTAGCTACTTCACAGCTCCAGGTAGAGGGGTCTGTCCCTCATGCATTTGAGTACCATTTACCTGCTTTTCGTGATCAAGGATGCAGGATTCAGCACTGACCTTCACACGCCAGTCCATATAAATTTATGCTGCATAAATGAGTCCAATTCGCTTTAGCCAGCTCTGGATGTGAATTCACACAACAGTCACTTATTTGTTTAGTTTAAAAGTAAAGAAGCATAATTTCCTTAGTTAAATAACATCTACCATTATTATTATCAATCTGAAGGGAATAGTTTGTGTTTTCATATACAATTAGCTACATACTATGTTAATTATGATATTTTAAGAACTGATTGCAAATCTATATACTTAATAAATGTCAGCTGCAATTAATTATGCAGAACATATTTAACTTGGGAATAAGTTCTACTAATTTAAGAATCCTGTATATTCAGATGACCTACACGGGGATGCCAGGAGAAGAGTTTTATTTATTTATTCTCTTTATTCATGTGTTAAATGTAAATATTTCATTTGAGTATTTGCGGTTAACGTGCCAAAAACATGTTTTAGACATTAAAGAATTTTGCTTACAGATTGAAGTTATCTGATGTGATGATGTTTAGTGGTATTCATGTGGCTTAGATTCTGTCAAGCATCGCTTTCACTGCAGAAGGGGCCAAAGCACATCCAGCTTCCACTGGGAAGTGCTATGACACCCTGGGGCTGTCTTCTACTCAGGGGCAGGCCTAGCTCCAACTATGAAATGTCGGGTGAGTCACAGAATTATCTAATGGGGCCGGGGTAGAGCAAGCTTACGATTGGAAGGGTTAAGCTTATGACAGGGTTGGCCAAGCTCCTGATTGGGTGGACCCCCCCACCAACCCTAACTCTAAACCCTATGCACATCCACCCCCCCAGCTCACCTCCCCACTCCCTGCCAGGTGTTATGAAGGTCACATCTAAAGGCTCGCAAACACATAGCCAATGACTGATCTTCCAGTAAGGTCGATTACATTAGGAACATGGACGGTTCTGGACTCGTGCTCCGTTTCTGCTCATATTCCTTCTTACCTGGAGAAGGGGGACCAAAAAGTAGCGGCAGTAGGAAGTTGTCTTGAGTTTCTAGCAGATCTGAGAACTAAATGATAAGTAATGAGCGTCGTTTAGCCAACTGCAAGCCGCTGTACTAATGAGAGCCCAAAGAGAAAGCGTATGCAGAGGTATATCTCGCACAATGACATTTTCAGACAAAGCGCCGCTGTTTCTGGGTACAGCTAATTGTCTGGATTTTTCACTCCCCCGGCTTACTAGCTTTGCGGCCACTAATCAGCCATCGGGAGCATTTAGGAAGGGACTCGCATGCATCGGCAGACGGGACCACGCAAAGGGGGGGCTCATTGGTGCTAATTTGCCATGCCTTTAAATAACATTTGCTTAGGCGTCTTAGGGAGAAGAATGGGGCCCCTGCTAAAAGGAAGGCGGGCTGCATAAATAAGGGCTGTGGAGGAAGAAGAAGGGATGGTAACAGAGCTAAATGGCGCCCGGGAGGTGCTGCCTGACGGCTGATTGGTCTTATCCTTCAGATGCCATTAGGGCCTGCCGTAAATCAGCAATTAGGCGCATAAATGAAGAAATGTCAGCGATTACCTGGAGCACAACGGGGATGTCAGGACGCCCTCCCCTGCGACCCATCCCCACCCCGCCGGTGTCAGGGACACTCTGTCAGTCCAGCTCCGGGGAGACTTGTGGCTCAATTAGAGACATTCACCGAACTTTAAGCATGACAGTCATCAGGCAGGGAGAGGCTGCAAAGGATGGAGGGGGGGGCAGGTCAGTTTGGTGCACACGTCTGCTGGCATGTGGGGACCGGGGGCCTGGATGCTAGGGGAAGGGGGCCTCTAGATGCCCCCTGTAGAGCTTGCAAACACCCCCAAAAGCAGAGGTAAAATCCAGAGTCCCAAATCAGACACAGAAGAGTGAAACATTTTCATTTAACCCCCCCCCCCCCACTGGCCTTCTCCTTGCACCGTGAAGAAGACATCAGGTGGGAGCCATGCTTAGAGAAAGACCCACATTACTTTGCGTGGTAAGAGGTGGAGCAACCCAGGCTTGAGAATAAAAGCTGGCAGACAGGGTCCCAAAGAGATGGCTCTCGTGCCGCTGGGCAAACAACTTAATAAACTGTCTCCAAAAACGTATGTACAGCTGTATAATTGGATAAAGTGTGAAAAGCCACGCAAGCTCTGTAGGTCTCTTTGGGTAAAAACTGCATGCAATGCAACACAGTAATATGTTTGGCTCCGGTCCTCTGGCAGGTGGCCATTGATTACGAAGGGGGCTCATCTGGTTTGGCTCAGCTGCTAGCTTTCCAATAAACTGTCAGGCCACAAATGGGACTCCTCCTCCTTTTGGCCCGGAACTGAGGGCCCTGCCTGTATCCGTGCGGCCTACAACCGAGCGCGTGGTTGCCAGGAGAGGAGGACGGCAGCGGCTACCCACTCCTCTGAGCCGTGAACAGTCTGGCCTAATTGCCCGGCTCCCCGAAATGCCATCCAGAAATCTGCAGGCACACCCTGCTGTCAACTTCTTCCAGGTTTTTTTTTTATTATTATTTTAGCGCCTCCTCCTTCAGCGGGAGTAGAGGAAAGGTGAGTACGGCATACGAGTAAATCCTCTGTGTCTGTTTTCCCGCCTCATTTACCTCTGACTCCGAGGAGAAGGAAGATAGGATGATGGGCGTAAAGCACGCTAGAAAAAAAATCTTTTTCATTCTCGACGGCCGAGGAAAAGCAGGAGTATTGTGCCGACTGATTAGAAATGCCCCCGTTGTCTGACTGGAAAGCCTTCCGTAATAATTCCAACATTAAAAATGACACCAGGCAGCGTTCTCGGGGAAAGCGACGGTGTGCCATGATGGATGGTGTTCGCCTATTTAATTATGAGCTGTGTTTCTCCCTCCCGCTCCCTGCTGTCCCACTCCAGCGGACCGAGGTAGACGCTCTGCTGCTTGTTGAAGGCACCGAAAGGAAGAAAAAATACTCAAAAAAAATAAGCTAGCTGTACGTATTTTGGAAGCTGGCCTGTGTTAGGCTGCCAGGATTAACGCCAAACTCTCGTACAGAAGCATTAGTTAAGCAGGCACAAAGGCCTTAAGTCACGCCGAAGTACTGAAGCGAGTGAGCATTTCTGGGAAACAAATTAAATTTCCTTGCTAACAAACACAGTGCTGCAAAATGCACTGTGCGTGAATTAATTAATTTATTTTGAATTTCTTAATTTACTTAATTGTTCTACTGGGCCATGTGGGCGCTGGCATTTCAGAGAGTGGTGACGGGATTTAGGTAGTATTTTTGGGGCTTTAGCTGAATCCTACATCCACATACTGTGTGGTGCCAGGCATTAGGCCGTGGAAGGAGATCAAAGGATCAGTGGCTCAGACATAACTGGGGTCTGCCTGCCGAAGGGTGCGATGACGGTGCGAGACGGCGAGATCCCGACAAGAAATCCACAACAACCTTGACTCAAATGAGGCCATTACCTCTCAAGAATGGCCCAATCTTAGCATAAAGGGAGCAGCAGCGTTTGTGACGAATGTAAGCGAGACGTTCCAAATTTCACACAAAAGGGGCCACCACCAAGGGCGGGGGTTTGGGGGGTGCTAGACAGAGTGATAATGCCACAATGCCACAGAGTAAGTACAATGATCGGGCCTGCCGTTTGCCCTCAGCCACTTGACTGGTGGTTGCCTGATAGGGGCTGATAGGGCCCCACCCCCAAGGGAAAGGGGGACTCTCCGGGGCCTCCACCACTGCAAGCCAAATGGCAGTAATGAAATGGCATATATAAGTGACCCTGAGTGGAAAACACACATTAGATATTTCCATCTACAGTGTTATTGTATCATAATAATGGCCTAATATTGCGCCGTGCGTTTCCATAATGCCACGGGTAAATGGAACCCCATTTCTTCATACTTTTTAATGACAAAGCCTCCTTGAACCAACTGGAAGTCTAATGCGTGCCCTCTGGCAACGAGATCTGCACAAGAAATGTTCCAACTATTTGCATAAGCAACCTAAATATATGGATTCAAAAACATACACTTTAATATCTTAAAATCCAATTTGCCCCTACTCGGGGCTTGAGTGTACTGTCAGCAGTAAAGCCTGTCACTTGTAAGCATTTTCCTAATATCGGGGCGTGCCAAAAAACTTTCCTGGTAAAAGACCAGACGTTAGCCCCTTACTACCCGAGTTCTACCTGCGCCGGGGTATCTTCGCCCGCCCACGCGGCGGTCCGCTTGGCCAGCACGGCTCCGTCTGGAGCAACAGATGCCACGGGAGCGGCTGGTCGGCATTGGGCCAGTGGGATGTTTGGATCCGCCACACTCCCCTTTGGCTTCCGCGCGTCTCCATATGCCACGAGTGCATTTCATTGGTGGCCGGTGTGAAAAAGAGGTCAGCTGGACCCGCGAGGTACAGACCCGCAGGCCCGGCTGGCTGTAGGCCCCACTCGCACAGCTGCAGAACGAGCTGGGCACAAACGATGGTCACTAGAAGGACAGCGCTCTGGACTGGACCACCGTCTGGCCTCAGGGGGTCGGCACCTCCACACCACCTAACAGCAGATCTTCGCCGTAAGTCACACCGCCGGGTGACGATGGTATAAATCATGCCCTGTTAAAAGCGCTCTCTAAAAGCTTTGCCTTGCACATCCCTATTTGTCACCTCACTCTCAAACCAGAGAACTAAAGCAAAGCAAAGGAAGGATCACAATTCCTGGTAGAATTACAGAAGACAAACAAAGTTTCGCATCCATGTTCTACCCGCCCCCCCGCCCCCCCGGTCCTGTTGTTGTGTTTACACTTGGGGACAGCCGGAAAGCCGGAGTGGAGACTGTGCCCTCGGACAAACCTGCCCAGTGGGACACCAACCATTTTCTCTGAGAGCACAGATATTGCCTTTGTGCATGTCAGCCCCCAGACTCCCTGACAAGTTCCCACTGCTCATCTCTGCTTTCGCACTACCTCGTTTTCCTATGGTGCCATTACCCCCCCATCACACACACCACCATGCCCCTCAAGCATCCCAATGGGATCCTGTTCCCCCGACTCCCCCCGGAAACTCATACTCAGTCCCCCAGGCCCTGAAATCCTTAGCCCCCCTGGCGTTGCTCTCCCCAAACCCCCCGGGTCGACATGCGGCTCATCACACCCGCCACCAGAGGCTAAGAAGGGCGCTCTGAGAGTCACGCTCCGTGTGACTCGGGAGACTCCTCTGTTTCCCTCCTTCTCCTGCGGGTGGGTTATAGACTTACTTTTTGTCTTGGAAGAATTATTCTCCTTTTTGCTGAAGGCAATTGCTATAAAGTATTGCTGCCATGACACATTATTAAACCAGTGGGTCAAAACCTCCAAATTGTGTAGCAGAATCTAGTTGGGGGGAGGGGGGAGATCCCAGTGAATTACCAGAGGTTTTTGTGCAGTCTTGGAATAATCATACAGAAGGTTTGTCGCTTTAACAACAAAGGATTTTTAATACCCCTTTTCAGCCCGTTAAAGATGGTTTAAACCTAGTTATTTGTCAAGCTGCATTCTTGCAAGGGAGTGGCTGCCCCGCGGGGCTGTGTGGGGTCAGTTTTGGCTTATCTGAAACTCAACAGCCAGAGCCACCCGCCCTGCCAACAGTTCACCCGAATTAAGCTCCACCCCCCCCCCAGCCCCCGCCCCCGCCCCCTGTGAAAAAATGCCTGTGAAAAGATGCCCGTGTCCTCAGAAAGGGTTTGGGAAAAGCCAGGATAGTGCAGATTGATGGCGGATGGCCGACTGGAAACTGAAGCAGGGGGGCGGTGGGGGTGGGGTGGGGTAGATGAAAGCACGTGGAATATCAGTCAGCCCCCCCGCATACCAGAAATCAAACTTTCTCCAGCTTTTCAGGTGTGATCTACTTACAGGTATGCCGAAGTGGCACTTGCCTCATGGGTTACGATTAGACAGTGTTAGCTTTGGCCGTCTGCCTCCGCCGTCCTGTGCATCTGGAATGGGCCCACCGAGAAATATCCATTAAAAGCAGGCCGGAGAATAGATTGGGTTCTGCTGCCTTATAATCTAATAAGCAAATGGACTAAACTAATGGACTAAAAACGGACAATAGACGGTGTAGCATGCAAGCGGAATACCGAAGCCTTTTTGTGGCAATTTGATTTTTATTTTTATTTTTTTTGGTGTAATTGCTGGGCCGTATCCAATTATATAAAGTGCAGGACTCGGTGAATAAATAACAGTTTGTACGTCGTGCGTTTCTGTTCAAATGGCAAATGCTTCTGAGGAGCTAGGTGAGGATTTAAGACTCTCTCTCGCGCGCACACACACACACACACACACACACATACAGACAAAGAGTCACAGGGGGGTCACTATAGGGAGATGTCAGAGGGGAGTAATACTTGCCTCACTGCCCTTTTGAGACCTCCAGCCCCATGAGGACACAGGTCTCGGTGCCCATCCAACCCCCAACCCATCACAGCAGAAACTTTTTGTGCACGATCTCCAGCTGATGGTCACAATGGGAGAGGCCATGAATCTTACTGCACCCAGGTCCCTGTGGACCAGCACACGGGATTCATAGGAAAAACCTGATGGGTTATGGATCCACCTCCGTCAGTATCTGCAGCCGACCGCACCGCCGGTGGGAACGTGCCGGAAAGGAGACGCTAATGGAGATCAGCCATGGATAGCATCGGGCTCTGTGCTTTAGCTGTCAGACAAGTCTTGACCTGAATCTCCTGCCCATATTGTGTCTTTGGCCTAAACAATAACACGGTGGACCTGAGCTTTGCTTCCCTCAGTGTTTGGAGATGAGACAATTTCTGGCCCACCGCTGCCTTGAAAGCGAGGCCCCCAGCCCCTGTGTGACACTCCAGGTTTGCCTAAAGGCTTGCTTTGTGATGTAGTATGATCTTTTCTCCAAGAAGCCTGCGCTTCCTCCAGGCGAAAGGGAGCACAGGCACCGATCATCAGAGCCCCGTTATTTGTACTGTATTGGCGTCCTATGCTGCTTCACACTGAAATAGCCATATTTCAGTCTAGCAGCAAATATGCAGTCCCGGCTTTTCATCGTACATCTCAAAAAATGCTTTGAAATGGAGATGTATTCAATAATACACACAACGATTGACTACTTGCCACGGATCAGCAGCTCTGTACGGTACCCCAAGGTGATTTGAAAAAGGAATGCAGTTCATTTCACCTCCTTCAATTTCAAGGAATAAACTTTGGCTTTGTACTGTACCAGACGGTGCAACCGTCTGATTAATTAACAGGCACTTTTCAGTGTGATGCGTGTCAGAGCTAAATAAGTTGGCAATGGCATTACATTTTATGGTCCCCCCCTCCCACAGGCTATTTATTCATTATTCCAGGACATCAGCAATCGTCCGCTCGCTTCATGTTGCTCCAGTTCACACATCAGTCATAGGCACTTCAGGAAGTCCAGCTGTTTTTGGACTGTGGGGAGGGGGAACCAGGAGTACCCAAAGAAAACACCCCAACACAGCGAGAACATGCAGACTCTACAGGGCAAAACTTGTATCATGAGATGAGCGGGCTTTGACAATTAAAATGTAGAGTCAGAAGGTTTTATCTGAGTTTTTCAAAAGCAGACAGACCCCACCCCCATGGCTCAGCCTTGTTCAGATCTGTTCCGTGATCCATGGAGTGTTTTATTGGTGCAGACCTGTGAATCTCGGTCTTTGTTACCATTTCCGTCCCGCTAGTGTGTTAGCGCTCATCTAAATCGCAAAAGGGATATTTTGCTTAAATAAACTTGCTCCTTACTGCCTCATCCCAGTGTCAGCTGCTCTTGTGGGACATTCTCACAAGGTGACTTCGAGACCTCAGAGGCCTTTTCCAGTGTGTTGTTTTCAAATCATCCTGTTAAGATAATGCTCAAAGACAGAGGATACGACCTCTGTCGACCCCGGTGACGTCTTGTTTTCACAGGAAGCAAAGAACCGCTGAGCTAGCTTCACAAGTCACATCCCCACTGACAAGATCTCCCGTGCAATACAACATCCCAGTCAAACTGTGAACTGCTGTCTGACACAAACTCATTCTTATCCCCAATATAACTCAGCCACCGAAAAAGGTATCAGGTCAGAGTGAAGAACTGGCAGTGGTTTCGAAAGTTCTTCTTTCCAAGTTTAGGTCAGTATGAGGTCAGTTGACCATCCCGTTGAGATTTTGAACCTCTTGCACCATGCTGTGCTTTTAACAATTGAGGGGAGGTTTAGCAAATGCATTAACTTATCCCCGTAGGATCTATTTTTGTGAGTATATATCCAAAATATTAACTGGGCATATATTCTCAATTTTTCTGCATTATTGTCCCACTGCAACATTTTCCAATACCTGTTCACTCACTGGCATGTCCGAGATTTTGCTGTAGCACAAAACTGGCAGAAAGATCATTTCCTTGACTTGCAGCCCCCACAAGACACGCACAGCCTACATGCTATCCTGACCTGTGTGGACAGAGTTCATCGATTTGAGGTCAACTTTGACTGGAACATACTGGGGGGCATCACCTCACCCTCTGGCTATCATCTCAGAGGAGGCTATTAACATACTTTCCTTGTGGAGGAGGGGCGGGTGGCTAGGTGATTTGATAGCATTGCTTTGGGCTTTCTGGCTGCAATTATCTGGACACCTGCTGGTATTGCTGGATTCTCATCATTGTTGATGATATCCGATACCAAAGAAAGCGAGGCATACGCTCTAAATGATTATGAAAATACAGACTTCTGGCATTGTACTGCTTCCCAGGTCCTTCTTATTTTATATGACAAAATACAATGACCAAAAAGTCTCTTTTCTGGACATTTTTTTTACTGATAATATAACCTGATACTGTTAGCTTAATACATTAAACAAAGCCCTTTAATTGATATGGACCTCCCTTATGAAAATTAACCATGGTTTTACTATGGTTTTTTGCATGACTATGGTTTTATCATGGTTTCACTGCAGTTACCATGCAGTGCTATAAGTAAACCATAGTAGTACCACAGTTACCATGCAGTGCTATAAGTAAACCATGGTAATACTATGGGTAGGAGCTTAGTAATCATAATTACCATGAGGTACCATAGTAAAACCATGGTTACTGTAAAAAAAAAACATACCCGAAACCCAAAAAACCATAGGAAACCATAGTTAATTTCCGTAAGGGCAGTTTGGGGTAGTGCTGGGGACCCAGCAGCAGTGGTGGAGAGTTCATGTCCAGAAAGTAAAAATCCAGACCAAGATTTTGTTGAGTATACCAGTAAAGAGTGACAGTTACAGAGTACTCAACTAACTAAATCAGGATGACTTAAGGATGAATTTGCTGATGCAAAAAATGTAATAAGATCAGATGATAATGATAATGAAAATCAATTTAAGTCTCTGACATGCTAATTGAGCAGCAAAAGTAGAAAGTACCTAATGAAAGCAGAAGAAATCGCTCATCGCACTGGCATAATCTGTCCCATGAAAACTGACTGTGCATAACAAAAATTAAAACCCAATAATTTTCCATATTTTTTCTATTATTTCAGAGTTCCACGAACAGCCAAAATTAATTTCAGTGTAACGCAGAAAAGTAATTAGGATTGCAGACATTTCTCTTTAAATAATGTCCATACTCAGCTGTGCTGTACAGCTCACCATCACTTATTGCTAACAACCCCGATCTGCAAATAATGTTCTCAGGCATAAGCGATGAAGATTCATCGCCAAAAGGAACAGGGTTCTAAGCAAAACTGTAAAAGCTGACGCCAAAGGGATTCCAACAGCATCCACATAAACTGTGGCTGGTTCTAAGTGCGGCATGAGCAAGGACTGTACAAAAAGAATGAAAAAGGAAAAATACTGGTATTAGATGGGGATTACTGCCCGCTTTATTCCGGACTGGGAACATCTTCAAATGTGACATCACTGTGGTGGAGTAGGGCCTATTTTCTGGTCCAAATCTTCTGGTACAAAAGCTAACACAAGCACATTTGATCCACAGCAAACCTTAAAGGCTGATGTTCCACTGATCCCTGGGGGGATGCAGTAAACAAGCATCTAAATTTAGGTACTATACCAAAAAACCTGTTTCGCTCTAACCATATTCTGTCTGTCTTAACTGCATGCCCTAATAGGAATAGGGATGCTTAAAAAAGTAATCACATAAGTATAATAGTGGGCTTGATATTTCTATTTCCTGTAAAACAAAGTGGAATTGTAAGACGGGGGGCCCCCCCCCCCCCCCCCAAACCGGCGGGGAGGGGGGGGAGCGGAGAGGGGGGG
>JAODKN010000099.1:184256-196823 GCA_026774425.1 Petrocephalus zakoni | reverse complement strand
CCCCCCCCCCCCCCCCCCCCCCCCCCCCCCCCCCCCCCCCCCCCCCCCCCCCCCCCCCCCCCCCCCCCCCGCGGCTCATGTGGAATTCTTCGGTCTCTAGCTCCTCTGAGACTCCAGTTTAAATCTGTTTTCAAGGTCAACAAAATCCATCCGAGAAAATAGCAGTAATCCACAGCAAAACAGCCCCACGTAGTCGGCCCAGCACAGCACTTTAGAGTCGCTAATCCATTTTCGGCAGGTCTTAATTCTATTTTATTCCATTTTTTTTTGTTTTAATCATTATGGGATAATGGACACACCTTATTCATGTCACTCCACCCAGCGCACCCCCCCCCCCATTCCATCTGTGCGATTCTGCATGCTTACTATTAGTTTGCAAAGTTTGTGGCCTTACACCAGCTCTGGGCATGCGGAGGACAGCGGGCAGCAAATGTCACAGGACAGTGTCCACAGAGAGGTGCTCCGTTTTTGAAAAAAAGAAGAAAAAAAAAGTGTGTAGCCTCTTGAGCTGAAAAAAAAATCCAGGTTAACAATAAAGTCCTTTATTTTACAGAGCTCTGGTGTAGCACTACTGCTAACACAAAAAGACCTGATAAACCCAAAGTTTGCCCCTTTCTGGAATGCTCTAGAAAGCTCTGTGTAGTAATCGGATGACCTCAACCTTGACCCCTTGCCGACTCTGCTGTCAGGTCATGAGCGACGGCCTCACCGGATCCCTTAACCCGTCTTAATCAAACTGCCGCTTTGCATTGGCCAAAAAATAAAAATGGTGGAATTTATGGCTCATTTATCTCCGGCGTTAGCTCAAAGCAAAGGTGGATGGCTCTCCTTGAACGCTGCTGCAGATTCATCACAGTGATTAAGTGGGTTTGCAGTCTGTGGGCTTAAGGAAACCTTGGGAGATGGGAAGAGAGGACCCACTGACCTCTGCTGCAATGCGGGGGTTTGCAGTCCCCCCCACCAAAAAAAAAAAGAAAAAGTGTTACGGACAAGAAGCAGAACATGTTGGAAGCCTTGAAACTCGAAGGCCCCAGTTTAAAAAAGCACAACAAATAGATGGAGTCAAGTACAGGGGCGTGAGGATTGAGATTTCACAGTAAACATCGATTTGGTACTTCGACGTGTGCGAGTCCAACACGCCTCGAGATGCCAGTGAATCCAATGGCCTCACTAGCGGAAAGGAGTTGGAGGTAGAATGCTGTCTTCGGGTGACATGTTCCAGGACCATGTTTCAGGTTACCCAGAAGGGAGGGGGCCAATTGCGAGACAACGACGATATCATCTTCATGAGATGGGTTTATTTATGAATATCGAAAAACAGTGAATTTGGGGTCGCTATGAGCGAGAACATTAGCTAATCCCTCACATAGCCTTTGAAGTGGCGGAATTACGCGCATTGGACATGCAGCAGGAAGTGCTAGCTGTGCCGGGGGGGGGCACATCTGACTATGTCGGGCACCTCTGCCTATGAGGCCTTGCTTTTTCTGAAGGTTACGGATACAGGAAGGCGGCCCGGTGACAGCATGGCTCCTTACATAAGCGCTGTTTTCTGCCTTGTGTTCATTACTTTCTTTTATCACGGAATAATGCAACCTTTTTTCCCAGCTCGCTCCTCCTGTCATTCTCTGACAGAATTGAATATTCGAACATGGCTGCATTTTACCCGGTGCCAAACTCGCTCCTGTGTGACCCCCGCCCCCCACCCCAAACACAAATCCCTGCCAACTACAGCGAACTTCATCCCGGATTGGATGGAGCCAGGGACTATCAGAGGTGGAGCGGTTATACTGTGTCGTCAAAGAGGGGTGTCTGGCGTCTGAATCAAAAGGACGGCTTATAAATCCCCCCCCCCCCCAAAGACGACAACGAACAAGGCAGCCTCTTTTTCTTCCATCTTGTTTCTCTTCGAGACTCAGGAGATTTAGGCTGATGGAGAACATAAAGATGAGAGGGGTGTCAGGGAGGAATTCCCAGAATCCTCTTCACCGGCAGAGGCGCCCCCTGTCTCCTTAAAACCTCTCAACAAGTCCCGACAAGGAGGCCATGGCACCAATCCTAGCCTGATACAGCTTTCCTCCACCATGAGGTAGAAATAGCCCTTCTCCGCTTTGGATTGACAGGGTGAATCTTCATGCTTTGATTGCACACTTAGTTAACACGGCTTTCAGAAAGGTAAAAATCGGCAGGTTCTGCCTATTCCTCACGGAACTTAGATTTCCGAACCGGCATAGAGGGACTTTCTATCAATCTAGAGGAAGGGAACCAAAGGGAGTGATGATCACACAGAGATTAGTCTCTTTTTTTCTGTCCTTCTCCTCCTCTCGGAGCAGTCAGAGTACAAGCTAATTATACCCAACGCAGAATTTTCTTCTTGTGCTCTTGCAACTGTTTTGGTCACAGACGACTCCTCGGTGAGGCAAAATGGCTCGGAAATAGAAAGGGTCGAGCTTCCCATGGCCGAGGAGTGTGTTGGCATCATCAGATAGAAGCCTGGGCATGCAAAGTGTTGTAGGCGAGTTTCTGCTCAGCTCAAGATGCTTGCCGCGGAAGCACAGACTAAATATATCGTTGCTCCTTCCCTGCTGACGCGGGTCGTCCAGCCAGACTTCAGAAAAGTCCAGAAAGGAGGTCAACTGCTGTGTACTGTAGGTAAATCTCACAGCGCGGGAAGATCCTGGGCCCGAGTAGTGGATGGTGGAGGCGGGGCATGGACTCCAGGGGGTGGTGCTGAGTAGATCCGGTGGACTGGAGGCCAAACGAGGGTAGACATGGAGTGTATGATCACTAATGTAAGAACTCAAAGTAATCAGAGTCAAAATGAACAGTTTAATTTACATTTGTTGTTCGTCTGTTTCTTTATCTGTACAACCAGTTGACTTATTCATTACTCCTGGTTGATGAGGAAAGACTGCATCCTTACATGCATATTTATTGAAGATGTTTAAGTATTATTTTAAACAGATATTTTGCATATATTTGACAGATAGGAGTCAAATATGTGAGGTATTATTATACAAGAGTCTAGTATGGGTCACATATTGAATACCACATGGAATCTAGATGCTCTGTCCTAGAATAATTCCTCGAGTGTCCCCCACCCAGAACTGCCAGCCCTCTACAGCCTTTATTACTTTGCAGGAGCCGAACCCCCCTTAGGAAACATTCCTGCCCCCTTAGGACTCAGTACATTTTCACAGGATGTGAATCAATTATTAAATATTAAATACTGCAAATGTGTTCCTCTGCGAGACACGGGAATTTCCACGAGATTAATTAGCTCTGCGTTTTAGCTTTCTCCAGTGCTAGTATCTCTACCTGTAGGAAGCAAAAGAAAGGAACATTGAGGCTAATTAGGTCTGAGCAAGTTGCTCTTTGACAAGTAATATTTACTTCACATCATCTCCCTTATCCGCAGTCAATTAACAGGGGTGTCCACGATGTTTATCGCTCAGAAGGGACGATGCAAAGATAATGCTTTATGTATTTGCATAATATATTTGGAAAAATCATCGCTTCATTCTTATGGACCTTATTAAAATAACTGCTCTATGAACATACTAGCTTCTCTTCAATGTCTACATCTAAGAAGATCAAAACATTTTACTGATCACACCAGACCTCAGTGCCAGTCTAGGGCAGATGAGTTACTATATAGTAGAATGTGCCTGAGTCAGGAGTTACACGTTGTGATGTCCTCCAATCAAGGCCAAGTCCCTCTCTCATTCACAGACAGAATAGCTGATAGCTAGTAATGAAGGTGTTGTGGCCTTTTCTTTACATTCTACTCAACTACTATGACTACTACTCAACACTCAAAACAGGCACTGTTAGCATTTTTATTCACAGATAAATCTCTGTTATATCAAGATAGCCCAAGTTCTCCTGATGACCCTTTCTAGAAACCCTTAAGGCATCGAACTTCTTTAGAACGAGAGATACCCATTGGGCCAAAGATTTTTAAGCATGGCTTCCTGAATATTGAATCTACCTCCAAAGTGACTGCCATCCGTATAACAAAGGATAGTCCTTGGCAAACGATTGTCACTCACTGACCTCAGTGGTATACGGGGTCACATTCTGCACCCGTGAATTTTGGACCTTTTTGGCTTCCTGGGACATGTTTACATCTCTCAGATGTCCATCCTGCCACAGATGAGTTCTCAGGAACATCATCACAGAGCCCTTTCTCCTTCTGCTGCACTCTCCATACTCTGCCCATAGCGGGCGAGAGATTCTTGACAACAGGGTATGCCGTTTATGGGACATAGATTCCATTAATGGAAAACACGCCTTGTTTAATCCTTACTTCCATGGAGATTTACCTTAGAGAATCAGAACAAATAATAAATGAAGCCACTGAATCTTTAAGGGCCACATGTTCCTGTTGACAATTTTGTGCAGCATGGGAACTAGCTCACTGCCCCTACATGGTCATCGTTCCATCATGCCACTGACTTACTGCCAAAGAACCCTGACCCTGCCATGCCTGTATTAAAATGGCAGCTTTTTCCACACAGGCGATTAGAAGAGGGAGACCCACTTAGACACAGTCATCAGCTGTCACAGGCTATCAATCATGGCAGTAATGGCAGAGGGTTGTGACCACTTGGGAGATATTACATGCCATTCAGTCCTGAAAGGATTCTGACTTTGGCAACGATGGAAGACCTTTGCCAGACTTCTCCGATAAATGACTTCACAAAACATATCCAATGGATTACGGAGACACTGAGATGGCGAAAACTCACATTACAGTTAAACCATCACAGCGGTCATCTCTCAAAGCACTCCGACTCCATCAGTAAAGTCTGATGATTTTGTATTTTTAAAAATGTTGGCTTCAAAAAGCTTTTCATCTGTAACGTTCTGCAATAATTTATCACAGAAGGATTCAGGGAGGGGAAAAAAAAAAGAAAAATATTTTTTAACAGCACTTCCTGAACCTCACAGAAACATCACAGAATCAAAAGAGCCACGCTTGGCAAACGTGCTGCAAGAGTTCATTTATAGTGTTTAACGAACTCTTTTTTTTTTGTCTGATATAATGCACCCCATGAAAAAAGCTAATAAAAATAAGACAATTATTTTCACAGAGATGATGAATATTAATGGGACATAAAACACCAAAAACTCCAAAGGCAGAGAACACCCTCAAAGCATTTATTACCATTATTTTGGGTCACACGGGGGGCTGTTGCAGTTCTTTGGCTTTGCTTTCCAATTATGAGGCTTTGAAATCAATATCAAAGAAATGAGGAGTATCAGGAAAAACCTAAACGACATACCATTTGGTCGTCGAGTCGATACATTTGCTTTCTTTTTTTTTTTTTAGGAAAAAGCGAATACACAACCAGCCAGGTAAATCTTGAATGAGCTCTGGGGTGCCCCCTGTGTGTTCAAAACAAGACTGCGGGCGCATACTTTTAAAAAGGATCCCGCGCGACACGTACGTGAAAATCAAAGAAATACCACCGGGGGCGGTGTGAAGGTGTGCAGTCGGAGAAAATGTGCATACGAAGATCACGGAACATCCCAGAAGAGCTGGCGGTCGCACGGCAAAGACTGTCAACAAGGAAATAGCGAAGTTTGGGGGGGGGAGGTGCATTTCCATTCTTTGAGACAGTGGAGTGATGGGATGTAATTATTTCTTCAATGACCGACCGTGTGTTTATCAGAATGTTAATGTAGGGATAATAACAGGCTCCGCTGTGGCGCTGTGAATGTCAGGCCTGTCGACCCGTCAATCAAGCCTCAAAATAGAATGGCAAATAAGCATGCACCTCTGTCACGGAGAGTGACAGGCAGAAGCCTGGCGCCGGCTTTAAGCTGACAAATATCAACCTGCGCCAGGCTGGAATTATTTTATCAGGGAAGTGGAGAGACTGGCCATTTCTGTGGAGAGTCAGGGCTGGAGCTCATCAGGCTGTTTGAAAAGCAGTGAACCCTAAATAAATAAAAAATAAAACCCCAAAAACATCACACCCGCCGTTTTTGGAAGTGGAAACAGAAGCAGACCTGATTGGCCCAGCCGGTTACTAGGGATCTACGCCATGGAGAGTCACGGCACGCAAAGCACCCCAGTGCTTTCCTCTCGGCTGGAATATCGATCGGGGCTCCGGCTCCTGGGATTTGGAATCCTAAGAAACAATGCTGCTTGGAGCGTCGGGGGGGAGCAAACCGATTTCGTCGAGCCGCGTGTACCAGCTGGTCTCTTTGAAACGAAGGTGCTTATGGCAGACGTGCTCATGTTGTCTCCTGAAGTAATACTGTCACGTACAAAGCGGTTATAGAAACCTGGGGAACATGTTTTCACAAAAGTGACTTCCTCCGGTTCCCAGCTGCTCCCGAGTCCTTCACCTCCAGCCGTGGCCTCGGCCAGATGTTGGTATGGTGATGCAACAACTCCACCTCCCTTGAACTGCCATCAGCTACCTGTGGATTTCCGACTTTGGCATTCTCTGGACACTAAACAGATCACCTTGACAATATATTTATTTATCTCCAGCCCCCTGCAGTGCCTGGGTTGGGTAGACTTCTGGAGCAACATGAGTCCATCCCTTCTTTTGCCTGGGAAAACACCTGCATGTCTTCGTTGATCCTGCAGTAAGGGGGGCTCCTAGTGCTTAGTTGAGAGGGTTAGGTTCCAAAGGTACAGTGCATGTCTTAAGAACACATGGAGGCCCCACTCCCACATGTTCCTTACAATAACCTCCCCAGTCCTATTGTCTCCAAGCCACCTATTCCAATTCAGCTCCTAGGCTGTTAGTTGAAGTTCTGATCATCCCCCTCCATACATCCCCAGGGTGCCAAACTTCTACTCTGACATCTGATTACTGGCACTTATCTTCTTTATCTTAATAAGGGATGGAAGCTGATTTAGAGGGTCTCTGGAACTGATTTGCTAAGATTACTTCAAAGGAGCCCCTTAAGGGGTCAGTGGAAAGCGGAGTTGGTACAGGCACTTCAGAATATCCTTCAGGAACGCAAGCTCTTCAGCTCAGGATCGCGACCTCCCACTTTAGAGCAGAGATGTGAGGTCTCCAGGGATAAGACGGGCAGGTCAGAATATCTAGGAGCACCTGCTCCCTCTCTCTCTCTCTCACACACACACACACACACAGAAACACACAGGGCTGGTGAAGTATCTGTTCACAGGTGTCGCCTTTTCACGTAAGGAAAAAGGCGCTCATTAGAGAAGCCATTCATCTGCTGGAACAGAGCCCCCGCTGAGTGGCGCTCCCTAGTTTTTCACACCATGTCTTTCAGGGGGTTTATAAAAGCGCCACTTTGCCCCCTACACCCAATCGACACATCATTTCTGAGGGCCCCTTTACGACAGAGGGCACCTAACAGGCCTGGACCGACAATCTGGCATACTGGGAATTTTCCCAGTGGGTTAATGGGCAGCTGACCTGGCAAAATTTATCGTGGGGGACCCCCTCGGTTGGTAAAATATATCTCTCGGCAAAAGTTATAAAGGGAACCCCCGCCCCCACCCCCCACCCCCCACTGTGTACCATGGGGCTGGGTGGTTGGGACCCTAAAGTCACAAGTGCCAAATTTTAATTCCTGTCCCGCCCTGCCGTCCGGCCTATTTATGAGATAAAATTGTCTAACTGTTGTCTCCTTAATGCCGGATGCCCGGCTGGAGGCGAGATGGTCAGGATTGCATGAACTGAGTGCAAAACTGATGACCAAAGTGATATAAATAACACACAATACACAGAAGGTGTTCTCTAGTAAGGACAAGCCGGTACATGGCGAATGTGAGGATTATATCTCAGCTTTTAAAGATACACGGCTTTTACTGCTATAGATCCAACAGTTAATGACTGATATCTTTATGTTAAAAACAATCTATGGTGCCTTGATCTGGTAATTGGGGACCAAATAACTCACAGCAGTGTGTTTTATGGGTTCATATCACTTTCACATCAATGTAACATACAGTGGTGGCCAAAATCATTAGAATACCTGACTTTTTTGCCTCCAAAGTTCATAATGTTCATGAAATATGCAGATGGCTGGGCACACCAAATATCAGATGAAGTGAGACCTGCTGTTTTCATCCACTTTTAACTTTAATATTTGGTATGTCCACCTTTTGCAGAAATTACAGCAACACATCTCTCTGGGATAGTATCAATATATTTCCTGAGAACTTCAACACTAATGGTATCCCATGCCTTCTGCAACTCAGGCCAAAGGCTCTCTTTTAAATGTACAATAGATCTGTCCAGTTTATTTTCCAACTCGTCACAAATGTGCTTGATGGGGTTGAGGCCTGGACTTAGCACAGTGATTCTCCTTATGAAGTCTCTATTCTATCGTTTACAGAGCATAATGATCACTTTGTAGATATTTCATTTGTTTTATGGGTATTTTAATGGCCAATTCAACAAAAACAAATGAAAACTTTTAAATATGCCAAGTGTTCTAATAATCACGAAACCCACGGACAGAATCTTTATGCAGCAATACTGTTCATTCACTTATTTGCAAGTGCTTGAACAGTACCTGGGTGTTCAAGAGACTTTGGTATCTTATCAGAATTTCATAAGCTGCTGGGTCCACTTTGAGTAAAAGGTAGTGGACTGAGGTAGTTCAAAGAGAAAGACTTGTGTCTTGGCCCAGCCATTGAATGTGCACGTGGTCTTTGCAAAACAGCCATTTTGCACTGTATTTACCACAGTGGTACATTTTTTGCACAGTCCTCTGATTTAAATTGATTATGTTTGTGTTTATTTTATTATGGATTTTCCTTTATGTATTTATTGCCTATTTTTTGGCATTTCCTTCCTGTGCTACTGGACAACAAAATGTCCCCCTCTACAGGGATCAGCAGAGTCTCTATTTAGTATCTCATAAAATCCCGTATTAAAAACTTAACTTTTTCTTTTAAAAAGAAACATGGTTAAATCAAACAAATGTCTTTACTTCAGTCTTCAGAGAATTAAAAAATTATTATTCCAGAGCTGTCTAACAAGTAGTAGTATCCAATTCACTTTCTCACTCATTCATTCCTTCACTCAGGCACTCGGCAGTTGGCACTGTTCGCATATACTGTACGTATACCACCTGACAAGGGGCTGCGTCTCTCACGGTGGCTGCACGTCACTTAAACGGTGTTGCGTGTCCAGGCAGATTACGTAACTCTCACCCAGTGCCGTGGCCGGAGGCTCGGTGTAAGGGGCCGGCAATGAGCAAAGTGCTTTGCCATCTGCTCTCGCGCCAATGGTCCCTTTGATATCCGCTTATTACTTAAAACAGATTTACATTCAAAATATCCTCTTTGAAACCTGGCTTTAGAGGGAAGGCAGATCAAAGAGGACAGGATTTCATTGTAATTGGGCCCCAGCTCAATACCTCCCTGTATCCACGTAGTGAGGCGGCATGGGCAAAAAGGGGCAGAGTGGCAGCCAATTCCCCAGCCATCCACGACCCCCTTAGTGCCACCCCGTCTCCAGCCCTGGCTTAAGGTCCGTGTGTGCGGGCCCTCGCAGTAAGCGTAGCGAATCAGCCGGTACTCTAGCCGGCTGTACCGATCCCTTGCGCAAAGTGGGGGTAGCGGCTAACAAGAATCACACCGCCTTACAAAACTCAGCATTTCACCCTTCAGCAGGCTGGAAAGGCTTCTGATTTTGATTTCATTTAGCTATGCTGTGAATCAACAGCAATGAGTTACAGGATGTCGAGAGGATTATTAAAGTGCCTGGTTGTCTTTTTCTTTAACAAAATGGGACTTATTTAGTGAGCAGGATCTAGTTTCACCTGTAATATCTCAAGTGTCAGGAAAATGAATTCCAGCATCCAATTCAAGGCTAGCCCACACTAGAGAAATAAGCCCATTCTGAATATAACACCATGAATCTGAACTATTCCTTTAGGATTTAGACCAGAAAAAAATATCTATCATTAGGGAGGGTGTGGGGTCCGTCTTAGGACAAGTGACTATTTTCTAACAGGTTACTGGAAATAGCAATTGCTCCAGCATCTTTTTCCCAGAGTAATCTAAAGACAAGCCTACATTCTCGTATGAATGATTAGAGGCTGGCTAATAGCAAGGCTTATCCTAGAAACCACTTTGGCAATTAAGAGCATCCAGACTGTGGTAAAGGCCGTCTTCTACAACCAGGAACTTTGTTTGCATTGCTGACTCAGACAAATTTTCCCCCCATCTCTGGTAATTTACAAGCAGACTGCAAGAGAATCTAAATTTAAAATTTAACAGGAAGGCGTATAAATCTGCTGTCAGTCATCCGTACACAAATCCTAACTGTGAGATCATAGAACAAGATATATAGGGAATGCATCAATTTCTCCATCTTACATACAGCAGACGCACACATCTATTGACTGCATCAAGCCAGTTGATGCATCAGCGATACTGAAATTTCTGGAGCCTACTCCTCTGCCCTTCTACCTCCAACAAACAAGAAAGTTGACGTGCGTGCGCTGATGTGTTCATCCTGCCTTAGTCTCTTCTACCTGTAGGCGGTGTGCTGTGAATCCCACCCAGAGTCAGGGTTTCCTATCAGATATAGCTGGCTGTGAATAAATATTGTACAGTCTGGCAATATTATGCAGCCCGAAGGAAAGACTTTTCTAGCTTCAAAAAGGGCATAAACAGCCGAGAAATGCAATGCTGATGCATGGAGACGTGTTTAATATCCACAAATATCGTGCTGCAGTGTCAGTGGGCAGCGTGCATAGCTGACAGTAGCCCGAGGACACCAAAAAATGTTGCTTACACATGTCAGATTCAACTTTCAGGCCTAATGAACTATGCTTGTTAGGGACTGTAAAATTCACAGTAAGATTCACATCGATGCACTAGCAAGTTCACGATGTGATTGTCCTGATTAAATAACATTGTTTCTAACATGTTTACTTTGATAAAATCCAATTTATGGATATATAGTTAGTAGAGGCCTTATCCCTTTATAATATGGAAATGTGACCCATCATTTTTGATAAAAAATTCTGTATCTAGATTCATTCCCCCTATCTAAACTGTTTCTCAGACAGACTCTCTCATGTCCAATACTCCACTGCTGTCAGTGGCCAATTCTCGTCAAGTCTTTAGGCCAAGCCTCGCACGAGTTGGAAAAATCTACAGCAATGCATCACATCATATGGTTGTGAATCGCACTGAATTGCAATTGGGGTAGTCATATCATATATCGCATTAGTAGCTGCTTCATACGTATCTTCAATGCATCGAATTGTTGGCAAGGCATCGAGATGCATATCGCATCGGCCTCAGTGATGGACATGCACATCCCTAATGCTTATTGTTATAAGAGAAACAGATTCATAAATGATTTTATGATTAAGAATTTCTATGCATTAGGGAGTTCATATTCATAAAAGCTTCCTACGACTCAGAACAGGATAATGGGCTAAATGGATGGATGGATGGAAAAGCTAGGATCTATAAGAGATACTATGCATAGTAGCTTACTATAGTTTTGCTAGGTCACATTCAACGACTTTAGTGATTTCCTGGGCATCTGTAGCTATTAATTCACACACACAGGGTGTGCAGCGCATAGCCAAAAGAAGTTCAGAATATTCTGCAAAAAAAGCTAAATTTGAACTGCGACCATTTAATTTTAACTTGGGGTCAGAGGAACACAATTCTGACCTGGAGGGGGAAAAAAAAGGTACAGTTGCCATGGAGACCTTAAAGGGGCCAAGCACCTGGTCTAACTTTCTGCTTTTGTATGATTAAAGCAGCAAGTCAGTGAGAAATGAAGTTAGCAGTCTCATATCTGTCCGTGTCAACTACAGCGGGGGGTGGGACTTTGAAAGGTCATGCCATTTTGCAAGCCCCTCCCACTGTATCTACCTTCATTTCAAACAGGGCGCTCTCTTTTGACAAGGTAACAGATAATTAGATCATAATGAATAATACTCAAATGAAAGTAGGATTGGCTGGATTACGGTCCTGAAAGTCATAATAATTCTAACGCAGCTGCCATGCCTGATGTATCAGATGTAACTTAAGCTTTAAATCTTGTTCCACATGAGCCATCCTGGGTGGAGAAAGCCATCACGGCAGGCAGGAGATTGCCAGACATCAGAGCTCCCTCATGGATGGACGTGTCACGTGACCCAGCGACGGTTAGGAGCGGGGCAGACAGAAACAAAGATGGGCACCAAATCGAAATATTTTACTTAGCAGCGGGTACCTTCAGAACTACACATATATATACACACACGCATACACACAAAATTTGAATTACAAAGGGTTAAGGGGGCACAAAAACCAACACATAACAGAAGAATTGGTGAGAAGCAGAATTACATAAACTAAAAACACATCACAGAGTGAGAAGCACAAAGGGGTGGTGTGTGAGTATGAAGGGCACACATCCCCAGACTGAAGCCTCTTACCCCTGTAAGCAGAGAGACAGGCTTGCACACCCGGCGCCTCTGCTCTGCCGAACAGGCAGCGCCCTCTGTGGTGAATAAAGCTTCATTAAGCCTGGTTTTGGTGGCTGGGGGGGGGGGGGGGGGGTCACAGTGTTATTTAGTAATTCTGGGCGTAGCACTGCCTTCCAG
>JAODKN010000099.1:165482-183899 GCA_026774425.1 Petrocephalus zakoni | reverse complement strand
CCCCCCCCCCCCCCCCCCCCCCCCCCCCCCCCCCCCCCCCCCCCCCCCCCCCCCCCCCCCCCCCCCCCCCCACAGAGTTATTTAGTAATGCTGGGCTTAGCACTGCCTTCCAGGCGGTGGAGAATTAGTCCCACAAGCCACCAGTCACAGAGAAGTCCTCACAGCATGAACGCAGCAAATGACTTTCCAGAAATTAAAAGGCAGATTTTTTAAAGATAATAATCATCATCTTTTAAGAAGGCTACCTCACATCAAATTTCCATCATGACATTTTATTCTCTGTAATCAAATAGCCCCATGTACAGATGTGCCATTTTTACCATCCCCCCCAATGTTATTAAAGAGTAGCTTCAGTTTGCCATTTGTAGTTAAAACAGTAACATCATGGTCTTGTACTTTGGGCTTCAGATCCCATCAATCTTATAAGTGGCCGTTTAGGGCGCCATCTTCTGAGGGGACACTGACTTAGCAAGTCATCGGATCTGGTTAATCAGCATTTTTTCCTGGTAAATAAATCCAGGCAAAAAAAATATGAATTGACCCCGCATTAAAAAAGAAGGCAACTTAAAGAGAGGGTCGTCAGAACCATGATTTCTGCAGGCCTTCTGTACTGTACAGACTTCTCCGTGGCTTTGGGTCAAGCTATCAGCAACATAAATGCTGGAGAATGAACTAGACGACGAACCGGAGTACAATTCCGAGGTTGAACTGGAACTGACACAATCAATCTAAAATCAACTTGCTAAACTAGATGGCCCAGCAGAAGGTTAACCAAGAAGCCCAGCACACCAAATAAACAAGATCAAATGCAAGTCAAAGCAAAGGAGCATTTAGCAGTCTTAAATAGACTGACAAACTGATTGTAGGTGTGGGTAATTATAGACTGGGCCTAGGAGAGTGGCTGTGAAAGATGACCAAGCCAGCTAGAGGCAACTTGTGAACTGGATTCTGGACTGGATGTGACTGGCGTTTCCCTTGCAAGGCTTCATCTGTGTTCAAAAAGAGAAGGATAAAAACTCAACCACTGCAATTAGCGAAACCGATGCTGATATCCGAGGTGCAGAATGTCAGAATTAACCTGGTTTATTGGGATAATTCTGGTTGCAGGATGCGTAGTTAACAACCGCTGCAGTTTGCGTTTCATTAGCACGACCTGGTGAGCGCCCATATTTCGTGACACGTTCGGCCGTCTCCTTGGCGTGCTGCAAAGAAGGGGCTGGGTTTGCCGTGATTTGTGGACACAATTAAAGCTTTCCGGCCAGCAGCACTTTTTAAAGCCGGTTTTAGGACGGTCTCTCGCGGGACCGCGGGAGCAGGGATCCGCGCAGATTTTCAATGCGTACAACCCCCCCCCCGCCACTGCCCAGAGCGCCTGGTGCAGATGCCAGAGTGCTATGAAAGCGAACCGTCTGCCCGTTCCCCTCCCGCTCAGTCCCATCACCATTCCTAACCGCATTCTGCTGATGCATCTTAATTACGGCTAACTCTTATTGCGCAGAGACGAGCGCATTCTTGTTTGCTCCCTTGGATAGGTGCTTCCACCTCCTCCCCCCACTAAGTCTCCATCTTCTGCTTAGGGGTCAGGCCTGCATGAGCATTATCCTGATGAAAAATAAATGATTTCTGTCTCTTTAAAGCTTCGCCTCAAGCTTCTTAGCATAAAAACACAGACGCTAATCGTCTGGCTTGGTGTAGCTACCACTAAGTTAATCCACTTTAAAAAGCAAGCTGAGATGTCTTATTTTACATAAAACAATTTAGTAGATAAGATCTACTTCTTGGTCTTTATTCTCTGCACAGTTGACATTGGCAGAAGTGATTGATGGCATCTGGTACCTTCCACTTCTGGTGGTTGGGGGGCTTCCTGTTATCTTCATCAATCATTGGGTGTCCATCATGGTTTAGTCCAGTTTAACCATGTGCCCACTGCCCTGGCTTAATCCTACTGGAAGATTGTTTTGCTGGCGGTAAAGATAAAATCAGAATCCGTCACTTTTATGATCCTTGCCATCATTATCCCTGGCGTCACCATAATTGTCACCTAATTGTTTGCTGGCTCGTTATCTGGGTGCCACACACCGCAGACGGTCCGGCTGAAAAACGGCAGTACATTCCCAGGAAGGAAAAGCTACGCGGCAGCTGACGGGAATGACAGGAAACATCCCATCATTCCCATGGGAAAAATCCCGCGCATGCAGAAAGCAGCGCCAGTGGCGGCTTTCCAGTCCCGCAGAAGCTTCAGTAAAACCTGCCGTCTGTCATTCCCCAGCAGCGCGGGAATTATCCGCATCTTCCATCCCGTCCCCACAGGCCCTGCCCCCTGGGTGAGTGGGGGCGACCCCCGCCCTGGAACAAGGCACCTCACCCCCACTTAATATTCATAAACGTACGCGATGGGGATTAAGCAGGACGTCGGGGAATAATGAACGCCTTTAGCACTCCGTCGATTAGGGGCCCCTTTATATTTTCCCCTCTCTTTCCAAGACAAACAGTCTTGGAGTTGGAAATAAAACAGACATACATAAACAAATTCTGCTGCATTCTTCTCCCTTCTAATCCCACTTAAGTTGAACGCTCCCGGGCTCCTCTAGCTTGAAAGCCTCCTCAAAAACGCAGGCTTTGCCTGGCGTCTTAACTGCATCTACAACAAATGCCACGGATAAAGGGAGGGTTAAGCCCCTGTGTCACTGTCTCTGGCTGCACTTTTGTTCTGCAAGGACAGGAACTTCTCCAAGTCTACGTGCCTGTCGACTTCACGGGAATAAATAAAGCTGTTTTACAGACGCACATGAAACATGCATACGCAGATACACGGGTAAGAATATTCATGCATCTATATTCCTTGTGGCCACATGTTCTGTGTCTCTTGCCATTGCCCTGAATTTACACAGGTGAAGGTTTTGCCAGGTTTGCATCATCCCAGCCTCCTTCCAGAACGAATAACAGCACCACTCCGGCCCTTCAGCCCCCGCTGGCAGGAAGGGGACTGCTCGTGTCAGTTGTGCTATTTCTGAAGGGGAGGGGGGGTGGGGGGCACGTGGGAACAGGGCCCGTAAACAGAAGCTGACACTACTTTCGGGCTGCATGAATGGGAAAGATGCGCAAATAAATAAATAAATAAATGGAGTCACTATGGGTGAAAGTGTCTGCTTGACGACAGTATAATAAGAAGTCTGTACATGCCTGAGGACATGGCCGCCCCTGAGCTTCAGAGGCGGAGCTGTTCCTTGCCCTTGTCGTTGCTTTTCAGCGGTGACAGGCAGATGCAGGGACGAATCACAGGAGGACCCCTCTCTTAAGTGACGTCCCAATTCCCTCCTGAGCACTCCAAAAAGCCTTAGCACTGTGGCACACAGCACTCGGGCATGTCATAACTGCTGCACCACACAGCCTATATATAGTAAGTTAATCCAGCACTTCTCTAACAAAAAGGTTCTTAACTTTAATAGCTTCTCTCTAAAATACAAATTCAATTTTGTTTCCCTTAATTCTGTGTTCCTTTTATGGTCTGCCCACATCAGATTATTCTCCAAATAGTAATTATGAGGTGTAAGATGTAATGTTTTGCATGCCAGATATTTCTTTACTCTCCTTTCCTAAAGATTTGTTTTGAAATTCCAATCTATATTTACCACACAAATGATATTCCAGGTGACGGGGTCTAGGTGTGGCTGTATGCGCAGAGTGAAGGTTTCGGGGGGGGGTGTCTCCAGAGACGTGGGGGAGGGAGGTGGGGTGGAGGCTGCACGGCAGATTATGAAGTCGGTAAGCTGAAGGCTGTGGATTGTGCGGTTTTAAGGATTTCACAGGACGGATTGGCGGATCAGGGCAGAGATTGGGACCAGATGGCCGTGATTTGGGAGTGATCATCCCCTCACAATTGTCACTTATCTCCGTCATCCTGTTTCATTTCCTGGTGACGGACAGCTCATCCTGGACATCGAGTCAGGCCCGAATCCTCACCAATGAGGTGCACTAATAGGAAAGGATTTAAGGTGTCTATCTGCCCTCCGCTGTTCCCTCCCGCCCAAGATCCCTTTTCCATCCCGCGCACCATCCATCATGCTGGTATAGCTTATTAAACTGCTTTTAACGTATTCTATTTGTCACACTTTTTCCAATTTTAACAGTACTTTTGGGGGGTTTTTTTCTACCACCAGCCCTTGTTTCATTTTGACTCCCCATCTTCCCAGTCCTGGCTGGTCCATATCGATAATACCACAAACAATAAGAAGGGCTACCTCCTCCCCTGTGCTTATCGGTTTCTCATCTTAAGTTAATTACACCATTCATTAAGATGCGGGCCCTGACTTGCGAGCTCCCCGGCCTCCCCCCGACAAGGCCTTCGGTTTAAACAGGCATTCTCTTACAGATGCGTCAAGTCGCTGGCAGATGAATGGAATTAGAAGCTTCTGCCAATCCTGTAAATCCATATTCAGCTGGGCTGGTATTGATCCAGATTTGATTAATGTCCCCCGCCCTGTACGACAGAGTGTCACCGTGGAAACATATTGCTACAGAAAAAAACTCCAGACTTGCCTTTTTCATTTCCGCAGCACTTATGAGCTCTGCGAGGCTGGGAGCATCAGGAATCTGGTTGTGTCGGTTCCATTCTGTCCAGAAACCAGGTCGCGTGCGGTCCAATTAATCTCAGGCGACGTAAAACTAAAACAAGGTTAATCTTCTTTATGTCTGTGCCATTCGGCACCTTTGATCTGAAGTGCTCGTTTTATAAGTTTAAAGGGACGGGCCCATTCGAGGCTGCCCAGTCAAAACACGCTTACTCTGTCACCAAACAGGATTCCGGGGGTGGCGAAGGAGCTAATGACGATTAACACTGTTGACCGGCTTCCCGTTCATCCTGACGCTTAGGAGCATTTATGGGATTTGCGATACAGCTGGTTAGGCTATTTGTAGAGAATCCTAATGCGGCCGAGAACACCTAGATATTGTCAGGTGAGCAGAAGAGCTGAATCAGCCAGAGGAGACAAATAAAGGCTTTACAGATAGGCTTTCCTTACGAGAAACCCGGGGATAAAGCAAGAGAAAGAAGTATGACTTTAGCATAGAAATTGATCATAATAACATTATAATAACATAACATAACAGTTTGCTCATACACTGTTCAAAGATTTAAGGAGAAATGTCTCCATAGCCGTTCTGATTATAACAGAACTGGTGTGACACTAAAGCAGTGGGCATATGGGTTTATAACAATCCCCAGCACTGGTTACAGGAGCAGTCGTCACTCGTAGCGTTCCCTTTTTGTATCCCAGAATTCTCTCCAGGACAGCTTTGGGCGGGGGGGTCAGGTACTTGGAACTCTAGTCTATGCGGCGTGGTTTATTTTCGTTTCGATGATTCTCTTCATCAGAATGACGTAAGCTGACTGTTCAGCGCCACCCCTGCATATAAAGGCTACCCTCACTAATGTTTAACGACCACAAGTCCATTAAGGCTTAACTGAACCTTAACTGGATTTAAATGTGATGTGATATTATATATGCACATATTTTATGTCACTTGGATACTTATTTAATAATTTTTACATATTATTTATATTTATGTGTTCTGCGGCCAGATTGATTGGGTCCCATGTTTGGTATTCTGGAGTCCATAATCATATCTACCTCAGCTTGATGCTTGTGATTGCATCATGTGATGATGCATCACACCGCAATGATGCGGCGGTGAAAAGCTATATTACAAATTATATCAACGTAATGTGAAATCCATAATTAGCCTATTAATTAAACTCTGAGAGAACGTCCCTGAATGGAAGCCTCATGGAAACTCATTACTGTCTCCGCCAGTGAATGCGCTCATCAGCAAGCAGGTGCTGTAATTGTTTAGGACCGTGGATCTACAACAAAAGATTTCCTGATCCTCGTTCACATGCGGCTCTGCTTGTTACACTCATCCTGAATCATGAATGAACGAAGATGGATAATAACAACATGAAGTCATTTAAGGTCACCTAAGCAATTAATAATAATATTCATTCATTCATTCATTCATTCATTTTCTAGACCTCTTTGTCCTATTCATGGTCACGGTGTCATATCCCTGAACGTCTCCTCCCTGTCATGGCCCTAACAAGCTATGTCTGTTACTGGTTTATACCTTGTCTTGCCTCCCGAAATCACTCCCAGCTGCCTCTCGTCAGCCCCTTGTTAGTTTTTATACCTAAGTACCTGTTTGTCTCGTCTTCCCCAGTCCGCTCAGTAATGTCAGTCCTCCTGTTGCCTGTGCCTTTAGCTAGTCTTCCCGGTTTGACCCTGCGGTCCTCTTTGTTTCCCTGCTCCTTTTCCAGTGTAATGAAGCCCATTTTTGTTTTCCTGATGCCTACCTTTGAATTGTTTCCTGTGCTGCGACACGCGGATGTCCATAGCCTATCCTGGAAAAAGATGGGGAATATCCAAGGATGGGGTACCAACTAAGGACAAGCATATAGAACATGAATAAATTAGTAACTAATAAATAATAATAATAATACAGTATGATCCGATCCAGGAGAGAATACCTTCACACATCAGAGGGCATCCCAGCTAGCAATGGATTAGTATGGAATGTCAGTGTTACAGTGTGAGTGTGTGCACCATAACGCATATTTTTTGCACTTGAAAATATAGCATCTGATCCCAGTGGCTGAGCTTTGGGTCTGATCAATCTGAGAACAATCTCCCAGGCGAGTTGGTCAAGCCGCTGTCTGTAGGATTTAGAGAGGAGCTTGGCGTGTGAACTCCCCACCCCCCACATTCCGGGTGTCCAATACAAGCCACTGTGCTGTGACTAATGGATTCCTGCACCTAGGGGAGGTGGGGGGGAGGGGGGACGAGCATGCGCAATGATTTCGGGAGACTCCGTCAGCGTCGTAATGGGAGCTGAAAGGGCAGAAGAAGGCGTTCTTTGTGAGAGGCATGCTGTCAGCTGTCGTTCGGGGGCGAGATGGCCAACCTACCCTGGCCCCCACCAGGCCCCCACTGTGCATCTTTGGGGGCCAACCCACACCACACAACACAGCTATACCATGTGACTGCAGCTCATCTCACATGTTTTTTTTATAATTCAAACAAAAATCACATGCCCCATTAGTCAGCGTAAGAACGGGCCGGTTGGGGGTGGCTCAGCTCTCACAATTAAATCAGCACACATGTCTCATTTCTGTTGTTTTCAGGTCTCTGTAAGGCACCGCAGCTCAGACAGCATGCTGATTCAGACTCTCTAGGCTGTTCTTTTGACTGACGCCTAATCAGTTCTTCATTTCAAAAAGCTCAAACAAAACCCCAGGACCTTCAGAGGGCTCCAGCCAGAGCATATTCTGGCCTTACCTATGACCGTGGAGGTTTCATCAGCTCACGTGCCACCACCTCTCCTCAGGTCCATGTCAATGAGCATCGTCTTGCTGGCACCCGTGACTCATTACATAACCCTACGCCCTGCAGAGTGCCCCGGGTTCCTCACCATTAACTCAGGACCCAGCTTGCATACCAGACATCTAATGGTGGTCCATACCAATAGGTATCTCACATAAGGGAACCATCATTTAAAGTTAATATATAGAGGCATCATAGTTCAAGCACATTCATATAAAGCTATTTGCAATCCTAGCCATTTATACAACACTATCCTGTTCTGGAATAACAGCTGGGCTCTCCCTGAGACTTGAACCAGCAACCATGGGGAGATGGACTTAACCAGTCTGCTCACTGCGGCCGTGGTCAAAGCTGTTTTCTCTCCGAGGCTCCGAAGCTCCTCAAGTCTCCTGTCCGTCATGGCAGTGTGGTTTTATGACTTGGATGGGTGGTTATTAACATCTGGCTAAGGACTGGGAAGTCAGATAGTGAAAACTACAGTTGTCAGATCCATCTTAAGTTACACTTCTACTGAAGCATTTTTGACTAGTGACATTAAGTACTCTGCCATTGTCATTTTGTATTTAACTAATAGAGTTGAGGCCATTCAACAACTGCTAATTATGAGATGATTTAACGCACATCTGAAGGGGTATATCTCCTCGAGCGATTGTTGGATATTGTACCTGACATCTCCTCCGCTAATCTGGTTCTCCTGTATCATATTTACATTTATTTATTTGGCAGAATCTTTTGTCCTAAGCGACATTCGAGTGAGATAGATGATGCAAAATAAGCATGTAGCCGTCATGGAGCCGACTTTGGTATGAGTGCTAGACTGGGTTACCAGTGATTGACCTAAAAATTTGCAAATATGATAGCTATGGTAACAAGAGTTATAAAAACATTTCTAAAAAAGCCTAGCCAGAAATACTATAAACTTCTCATTATGTGGGCAGACATAACATACAACCAATGCACGCAATCATATTTAATCCTTAGAAGATCAGTGAAATTGGACTGCGTCCAGAACATTGAATGTAAATTCACACGCGCTGCCATAATTTTTCCACCACTTGATGATGATGGCTGACTTACGGCTCCCCGGCTACCACAGGATACCTGACACTGCAGGCACACTGCCCTCTGACCTTTTGGCCTAAGGTGTGGGCTTGTCTTAGTGACGCGTGGCAGGTCACAGCATTTAGGGCAGTGGCACAGGACAGCTGGGAGCTCTCAGGAGAATACTGCTTTCATACCCTTGAGCAAGGTATTTAACATGACTTTGCCCAGTAAAACATCCCAGCTAAAAGATGGATAGAATTTTACATCACTGTGGATAAAAGGATTGGTACGACAATGAAATTGTATATTCTTTCCTCAAAGAACATCTGTCTCACGTTCGATGAACCAACCCACCTGCTTCCTCAAGTCATAAAACAAAGAAAATACCCCCCCCTACAAAAAAACCTGAAAAAATCGATTAAACTCCAGATCTTAAATGCCCATCCTGCCCAGAATATGGCCAGAGATGGATTCTTCAGACACGGCCGCCTCCATTGCTGGCTTTCATCATATCCCTGCTGAGGCTGTTCTGTCCCAGCTGATGAAAACGGAGGGAAAGCGGTTTGTTTGGGGAAAGGGTGGCTGGTGGGGTGGAGGTGCTCTTTAAGATGGGACGGTGCGTCAGATCAAAGGTGTGCACCTTCTCACAGCATGCGCCTGGCTAATGGGAGCCCAGTGCTTTCAAATGAGGCTGGGATATTGCTTGGCACTGGCAGAGGAGACCAAGGGAAAGGCTTTTGATTCCCCTTTAATTTGATGTCTCTTTGAAAGAGACGCTCTCCAAGGGTGCTTTGTCTGACACTTAAGAACTCACATAAAGACTAGAGATACATTTGTTACCAATGAAACAGAACACGCCTGATAAAATACAGCTGGCACCATTAATCCATCCATTTTTTTTTTGGGGGGGGGGGTTATAGCTGTTCAAAGAGGAATAACATGAATACCAGTGTTACATTTACTGTAGAATCATTCTATAGTTTTTTTCCTTTTTCATTCCAGATATTTTTGTACGGCTCCCTGCCTAGCACAATTACCCCAAAGTGCTTCATCACTATTAACTGTGTGTGAGATTATGGGGCATCACCACTAGGATGTGGTAATCTTAGCTTCGTCCTCTTTTTGCTCCCTGTGCTGGATTGCCGGCCTCCAAGATGTCTCAGTTACCTAGGTTGTAGCTGTGGGGTTTTATTTTTCCCTCGCTGATGGCCCACTTTATGATAGAGAAGTTTTAATTTGATACATTCAATTAATTCAAAGAAACTTTTAATCCTTGGTCCTTCTCCACCTGTTCAGAGGATTATGGGATAGGGTCATGGCACAGGGGGTTACCAAGGTGAGTACCCCATGTATTTTTCCTGTGAGTTTTTCATGTGCCCTCTCTTTTGCCAACTCAAAGCTCCATCTTCCTGATAATGATGACCCCCCCCCCCGCGCACTTTCCACGCCTCTCGCACCCGCTAACAGCCTAGGAAGGGAGGCAAGGATGTCTTGTGGGGCCAGACAGCCCCTTGAGAACAGGAGGCAGGAGAACGCTTCCCAAAAAGACAGCGAGGAGCCCGCAAGTCGTGCCTTTCAATTATTTCCGACGACCCGCGGAGTGTCACCAGGTAGCTTCCCATCAGGACGAAAGGCTTGGCTGGCAGCGCGGTCATCAGAGTGATCGCGTCAGTGCCAGCCTTAACCGGGTGGCTTCCGTCAGCTCGCCGTTTCCGGGAATGATAGCTTAGCGGCGGGGCGTAATGACTCGGAAAGGGGGCCGCCTCGTCGGGCCTCGGCGCGCTGCCATGCCGTCGACCAGAATGCCATGGACGGCACGACGCGTTATTTACTGCTCCAGCCCCATGGATCCCGCCGCAGGCTGGTGTTTTCAACCCGCCCCCCGCCCCCCACTGGGATTGACAGTACGCCTCTCCATGGCCATGTATCCCAGTTTCGGAGGATAGATTGTTCAGATATGGCATTGTACAGTTAGGTGCCTCCGTGCAGCGACTTCAGCCCAGGAGGTAGTTTTTGTCCATTCGCACAGCTTTCCCACTTACTACCTGAAGGGGGAGACTTTTGTTCACCCCCAGGGACCATCCTGAATAGGTAGTGGCTCACCTCACATGAATGTCTTCCTGTCCTCCCATTATAAGGTTTGACTTTTTACGCAGCAATACCCGCATGCATAACCCTGGTGCCCCATGTCCATCTCCCAGCTCTTGCTCTCCCAACGGACATAATTAGTGTGGCACACTCTGCGTGCCGCAAGAAGGCGCCATTTTCCCGAATATCCCCCTGGGTCTACTATAACCTCCAATTGCTACAGACTAACCCTAACCTTAACCCCATCGCAGGTGAGCTTGGTGTGAACAAGATGCACCAAACTGAATTCCTGCTCGTTCCTCGTCACCACGAACACATGGTCGAAAACGCCGCTGCATTGTTCCTTTTCCGTACCTCGATCCTCTCCTTTAAGCATGCACTCGTCCATGTCTACTGTGAACTCTGCGTGTGATGCATGACTTCACCATAAAACTCTAGGAACACACGGCAACGCAATGCAGGTGAGGTGAAAGAGGGGCGCTGTACAAGCACAGTGCATAGCAAAATGACGGGTATCGAAGGCGTGCTCAATACACTATATAAAAAAAGAAATGGTAAATTCTAAGCAAATTCTAAGGATCTCCATGCGAGACTAACCCAGGGCCTGAAATTGAGGAGCGATTTCGATCTTGCTTTAATTCGGGCCGGTAATTATTTTGTGTCAATTAGGCAAAATCAATGCCGATGATCAAGCGATAAGTGCACTGAGTACATTGGCGTGTGCATGGGCGAGGATCTGGCCCTCGTTTGCAGTCACCGGCCATCACTGGGTGTTGGGAAACCTGACGGAGGTTAAAAACTCATCATTATACATTAGAGGGTACACACGGCAGCTGTGACAGGCGACCCCCACGAGACAGACAGCCCCCCCCACCCCTATGTATCTTTCAGCTCCCTGCACATCATTTGGAAAGCACTGGCCTCTCTGCCCCCGGGGTCCATGTTGTGCCCCAATTCCTCAGTCGCCCCCCACCCCCCGTCCCCTGACGTGGGAGGTTATCACACTGATTGCACCTGACAAACTCCCTCCCCAGACGCCCTGCTCCTCTTCACCCCCCATCTCCCGGCACCCTCTTCCATGTCTCTAAGCATCCTAATGACATATCCTGGCAGGCTTTCTCCAGACGAGCTGTATTAGTAGAGCGTGGCTTCCTTAAAGGAAGGGGGCGTATGGTGCTGGCAGGGGGGTGAAGGAGGGGGGGGGCGGTTGGGCGGCTGGAGGGAGGCTCGGGTGGTGAAATATTGCCCAGCATTTTCCCTACTTCCCTCCCTCACTTTCATTATAAATAATAATGAAAATGAAAACATATTTTCCCTTTTCAAAGTGGTAATTTGCCTCTGTAATAACGCCGTCTCTGCCAGCGTCGCGCTCGCTCTCCCCACTCGTCCTTCGGTGATAATAATTTGCACTTTATTTCCATTAGGCTGTTTGTTCACAGCAGTCCGCCGCCTTCATTTATTAGGACCGTCTTTCCTAACGATGCGGCGCCGGCCGCCTGACAAAGCACCTTGCTCATCCCCAGCCGTGTTGGCAACTCGCTCTACTTTCGGGGCAGGGGGGATGTGCCAGGCTAGGGACCCCCACCAGCATGGAGCTCATGGGGGGGGGGGTGCTTTCTAGCTTGGTGTAGGCTCTCATCTACAAGCCACGCCTACCCCCCCGCCCAGAGCGCCCATCCTAGTACCTGACCCCCACCCTTTCCCCCAATCCCTTTGGGATTGCAGGTTGAAATCTGGTTCACGTCTCCAGCGGAGGCTGCCCCAGCTCCATCATTAATTTTGAGATGACAAATTCCACGGCGATGGCTGAAGATGATGACTCCCCCCCCCCCCCCGTGGTGTTCCCAGGGCCAGGAGGCGAGCAGAGGGCTACGTGGGCGGAGCTGAGGACCACTATGCTCCCTTACCGCCTGGCAATGCTGCCCGACACGTATCGCTGCCGTGCCACTTGAGGAAGGCCAGAAAAAACACGCATGGAAACACTAACACGGCTACTGCATCAGAAACATGATCAGATTGATGAGAGGGCCCCTCACTGCTCCAAGGTCTAATCTGTTTGTCTGCTTTGGCCCCGAATTGGAATGAAACAAAATGAAAATAGGTACCGATTCATCATCCCTTCTCATTATGCCCACACATGTGATAGGTAGAGCTCGTTGGTCGGCTGCCTTCCTTGTGGGCGGGACGGTCTGTCATCGGGGTTGCTAATTGGCCTGAACGTATTTGATTGACACCCGGATTTCCCATCGCCATTCTCGATAGAAGGAGGCTGTCAGGGATATACCAATTCCCGAACGAATGGCAATCTTGTGTTTTTTTTTCCCCCTACCAGCGCCATCACCGGCCTTGACCTGCGGTTTCATCATGAAAGGATTTTTCCCGTATTGTTTTGGCAGCTGCAGAAACACCAAACTGAAAGACACTCGTGCTTTTGCTACTGTTTTGTTGGACTTTTCCTTCAGGTGCTCCTCCTGATGTCATGTGCACTTACTTATTTACCACGACCTGTCCGATCTGTCCATTGGTGTAACCAGCAGGGGTCGCTGCTGGCTCTCTGGATCCCTTCTGATTCTGTACAGATGTGTCCGTCTTATGATCGCTAACCCTATTACGCTAACTATCTAAACCCGCATCATGTCAGCCTCTCGTTAGTTCCATATATATGTACTTCCCAGGCCTGTGTTCCCCAGTCCGATACTCGTCTTCCCATTTTGACCCCTCACAGTCCCATTTATTTCCCGGTTCCTCTTTTGTTTGCCAAACACCTGCCCTTGAGTGCTTCGTTTCGCACGTCTCAACATTATGCGACACGTAGATAGATGCACATACAACGGTGTTATTCTCACAGCATTTCGCCGTTTCGCTCTGTGATGCTGATTAGTAGATCGAGTTATCCAATCAGAACAATGAAGCTCTCTGGTAAGAATGATAGCTATGTCAATATTCAGCTAATATTAAAATAAGGCTCTATAAATAAGACATAGATTATTTCCCGACAAAATACGAGTCATTGACTCTGCAGCACTTCTGTCCATCTGGAAGAGAGCCTCTAGACAGCAGGGGATCCAGATTTTACGAGGTAGGTGACCACCTTCTCGAGTCAATGGCGTCCCATGAATAATATATATATAACACTAGTGTAGATGTGTCCCTGCAAAATTATTTTAATGAAGTGTGGTAAATAATTGTCATGGCCCGTGCACAAGGTCTTTTTGAGGTAAAGTGCACATTTGGCGGGGGGTGGAGGGGTTGAATTTGGGGACACACCTGCCAGGTTTCACCTCCTCAAAAAGTCCTCTGCTGTATTTCCCATCTCCCAGTCTGCTTATGTCATGTGACACATTGGCTTAATTTCTGGAATACTGCGAAATGCAAATTCATAGGAAATATAGCCGCTGCCTGCAGGGTGAAGTATCTGAGAACTATTGTTCTTGATGAGATTTTATGTTTGTAATGGTATGAAATGAAGCGAGTGGCAGGATGTGGGGTTATGACATGCTAATCGCGCATAAGCACAGTTAGCAGAATCGTACAAGATGGCAACAATGGATTTTCATGTTTGCAATCTCAAAAAAATGCAATAGCTCTATCACCACAACCTTCACTATTGCTTATTATGCAAAAAATATAACAAATTAAAAAGGGCTACAGTTAGCATATAGTATTAGCCAAACAAACAGTCATTTGAATTGGCTTAACTAAGCACTGTTCAGCTACGGTTTGCCATCTCCACCCCTTTTCTGCTCTGTAGACAGCATAATGCCCTCTCCATCTTGTCTAAAATCAGGGCTTTGGGGCTGGTAGCCATCATCAAATCCACAAACAAGTTTGCTCATGCATTTAAGAAGCAGTACAGTGTGAGTAGTTTCCAGGTTCACTGGAATCCTTAAAGTTGTTCCGAAACATTGCCCATGGAGTCAACAAACACCTTGACTGACTTAGAACGCCGCACAATCAGACTCGCGAAAACCAAAACAAATGTCTCTATGTTAGTGCAGACCACGTCTTCTGGATTTAATGCTTAGCCGTGTGAACGTCTATGACGTCCTCTGTGGTTCCTTCATCCCAAGCCATGAGAAGCCGAGGTCCCCTTTACAAGATTTATCTAATCCCAGTGTTCCTTCTCCCAGTTCTCAGGGACCCCTAGAGAGGCTGCATTTCCTTATGCTCCCTCTCAGTAACAACTGTCAGATCTCTGTCTCTGGGTCCCCAAGGATTAGGATGAGGATCACTGATTTATTACCCCCCCCGCCCACGCCCACGGCAAACTCTGCCCACGTCCCAACACCATATCTAGTGCAATCCGGACCACAACGAAGACCGAGCAAGCCTGGCTGACCAAAAGCAGTTTCACCAGTACCGGGAGATTCAAGTTGCCTTCCACTTCAGCCTTGGTCGGTGGCCAAGTGAGAGTGGTGACTCTGATGCGGCTTTCTGATTTGCACTAATGTCCCCCCAGGATTGAGCGATGACCGCTGTCAATTCACTCGGGAAGCGGGCCAGATGGGAACGCCTGCCAGATTATTTGAAAGGGTAGCAAATCATTTAACCAGCCTATCGTCCATTAGCATTTTTCAACAGCGACAACAGCAGGAAAAAAAGAAAAACACCCACCACAATATAAAACGGCGCTTGTGCTCCGGTTTAAAGAATAAATTAATTTAAATAATAGTGACAGGACCTCACTGCCTTCAAATCGTTTCACAGAAATGCCCGGGCTGATTAACTGCGGTTTTATTTCCTTCTTTTTATATCGATTGATGTAGAAGACCCCTGATATCTCATGGCAATGAAGCACAGGATGGAGGAGGCTGGCCAGCACGCAGGAAGCGGGCCAATGAGAGGCAGGAGTGAGATAAGGAATCTGTTAGAACTTGAGCGACTTGAGTGGATGCCATGTATAAATATGGGCAAAGATGCTGAGACCAGCGCTGGAGGCAGCTCTTAGGTGGCCTCATTTTCACAGGGTTTCCGAACCAATCCGTTACCATGATCGACGGCTTGTCTTGGCAGGCTGTAGGTGGATCGGGGCTTTGAGAGGTGCCGGGGCAGAGCTCGCGAAGACAAAATGGGACAGGGGCCGGGCAGTACATCTGACCTGTGTGGGCGGGAGTGTTGCTACGATGCCTCAGAGAGACAAATAAAGCATTATGCTCCTCCGGCAGTGTGAAGAAATACAGCAGAGGGACGAAGGGTGCATCTTCATTCAGTGAAAAAAAGGAACAAGTGGCAATAGGTTCCAGGTCTTTGCCGGTGTGGGAGAAGGGGGGCGGGGCTTCAGGGAGTTAAGAACAGCAGATCACGTGATGGGCATCTCTATAGAAAGTAGCGTCAGTCAGATGCAGATGCAGAGTCTGATGAGACGTACAGTGGCATGAGGTGATGGAAACAGGTTAGGAAAGACAGCAGTCCACACTGGCAGAACAGTGGTTTTAGTATGGAGAGAAAAAACAGCAAGCAAAAAGTGTGCCAGTATGACTGAACTTCTAAGCTGGGAGTCACTCTCTGTGTCCATGTGCTGTAATAAACCTGATAATGAGCTTGTGCGATGAGGACGGCTCTTCACTGCCTCAGAGAGGAACCCTATCCCATAATCTTCCCTGTGTCATCTATTCACAGGCCCTCTGCTGTCACTATTAACCCAGAGGTGGGGGTTAGAGACTAAGTGGTAAATCCATGGTTTTCGTTATTAAAATTCTGCCCCTCTCAGGAAGCCCCGGTTCAAACTCAGAGCTCTGAGCTTTCCACATCGCTGTTCTGTCACACCGGGTGCCCATACCCACCCCTTTGCTGTATAAAACATCTTTCCATTTTAGAGCGAGGTGCTGCCACTGGCAGTTACCGGTATGGGGGGGTTAGGTGACGACCTGGGGCATGTTCACTGGAGGCCTGATGCTAGCTCACCAGAGCAAAAGTAACGAATGTGGGTTAGTCAGAGCCGGATCTCAGGTGTGCTGACTGCTAATGAAATGAGGATTGGTTGCGCTCAGAAAGAGCCCCCACCACTGCCTGGGAGATCTACCTGCATCTTTAGCAAAAGCAAAAGCCGGCACTGAACTTCTAGTATTGGGTGCGTTCGACTTTATGCAGCCGCTTACAGCGCTGGCTAAAAGCGATGCATTCTGGTGTCGACGCAATGCATTGTGGTTAGTTTTTGGCCAATCAGAAATGGCCAGAATGCATCGCCTTAAGCCTAGTTGTTCTCGGATCAGCTACCCAATCCCTCAACTGCTTGCGGTGTCACAGCTGAAAAGCAACACCCCCTGGCAAGATCCACTGAGAAGATGTCATCGGCACACTCACCAGGCGGCGCACAAATGCAGAAACCGCTTCTGCTAACGGCTTCGATATTTAGGTGATGATGGTGTGAGCTTCTGCTGCCCGGTTATGAAGGCATGGACAGTGTTTCATTGGCCGGTGATGATGGCGCTGGCTTTCGTTGCCCGGTTATGAAGGCATGGACAGTGTTTCATTGGCCGGTGATGATGGCACTGGCTTTCGTTGGTCATTTACCAAATGCTTCCCCGAAGAATCCAGTTTAATGAAGGCACACAGTTAGAGGGCGGGGCATTCTGTTACAGACGAACCCTTGCCCTTGTCATGCTCTATGGAACATGCCCATCACAACCTGCATCGCTGTCCACAGAACAGATGGTTAATCGATAGCTTGAGCAGTCTCTGGAAACTTATTAATTAGTCTAAACGAGAAAATGACCACCATTCTTTATTCTTTTTTTGTAAAATGCTAATTAACAATAATATTGACCTCTGTAACACTTCCATGAATAAGGTTTCCGTATTGGGCTCTAAACGATACTTAGCATCATTAGTGTTTCTCATTAAAGGAGCTGTTCTTCCTGAAAAACAACAGAGTAACTGAATGCAACATTTAAAAAAAGAGGAACAAAGAAGACAAACAGGAATCTACCTCCTACATCAGCCAAACTTTCCATTTTAAACCATCTGCGAAACAGCGGCCCTGAATCAAAGTCCCCGCTTCTTCGAGAGAGTGTGAAGGCAGCTAGCTCATCAGTTATTAGCATTAACGCAGCGCCGGGCTTGACATTTTGTGCTGGTAATCAACCCAGAAGCCCAGGTGTGGAAGTGAAACCAGGGAGCGCAGCAGTGGTGTGAAGTCAAATGTCATTCAGCAAATTAAACAACTTATTTCATTATCGTTCCCATCCGTGGAAGAGCCTTTTCCCAAGTCTACCCCTCTCTCCCCTCCCACACACATCAAGATGCATTAATAAACTTTGTATTTTAGTAACGACTATGGATGAGCTTATAATTCTTTAGGACTAGACTCAAAATAAAAGGCTTAAAAAGTAAATCCGTGAGGGGGACAGCCTTTGTCCTTAACCCAGATTTCCTCCAGAAGGTATAAATACTACACAAAAACTAATGTCATTTATAAATTATGGAGGAGGATGTATAAAAAGTATAGGATAAAGTGCCTTAGGATTTGTGGTATTTGCAGGCAGAGTGTGATGTTACAGATGAAGGAGAACGGCGACCATTTTGATGGATGACTGACAGTGATTAGGAGGTTAGAGCACAGCGATACAGTGGCATGTGTCTAAACTGCATATCCCCAAGTACCACTGAAACCCAGTGAAGAGACTCAGACTCATAATTCAGATTCTCCACGGGGAGCATGTATGTCGGGGTAGGTATGTCGTGGGGGGGGGGTTATCATCACTGTTGTCTCGTGTGCATTAGGCAGCAATTTAGAGCCCATTAATCCTGGCCGTAATCTGTCAGGGCTCCAGACTCACAGCTCATGCCTGGTGGGGGGGGCGGTGGATCAAGCAGTCGCTCAGTTTTGTTTATGGACCCTCGCGCCAACGCTGTGTCCGAACCCCCCCACCCCCCCCAACACTCTTCCGTATTTGCATCCCCCCCCACC
>JAODKN010000099.1:123680-148303 GCA_026774425.1 Petrocephalus zakoni | reverse complement strand
TAGCTAGCTACTATGGGTACTCTAGCTAGCTGTGATATGTGCTCTAGCTAGCTGTGATACAGTATGTGCTTTAGCTAGCTACTATGGGTACTCTAGATAGCTGTGATATGTGCTTTACCTACTGTAGCTACGATTGGTACTCTAGCTAGCTGATAGGTGCTCTAGGTATCTATGATAAGAGCACAGATTGCAGGGCAATCGCAATGCCATGCCTGTCATGTCATTTCATTCTATACAGCCCACCTATGTGGAACCATCAAGGCTTCAAAGGTTAGAGAGATGAGGACATTGTGGGTATTAATCTTATTCTTGATGCACAGTATTTATACTAAATATCTATTCATAGATCAACACTCAAATATGTGGATGGAAGACGGATGGGTTGCAGATTTTTATATTTCACATGTAGCTTCTTGTAGCATGGAGTTTCTTGCGTATCCAGTGTTGACCCATCCCAAAAAATCTGTTTATATAATATCATGAATCAAGACTTTCCCACTAATTAGTATTTGTTGAATCAATAGCAGCGGACCACTGAAAAGAGCCCTCATGTGCTTTAATCTTCAGTATTACTTGACGTGAGCGCTACCCTTGACCCAAAAAAGGCAATCAATAGCCGGCTCACTGCTCTCGTTTTTTGACATTTAAGACTTCTCCATCTTCATCTTTTGCTCCCATCTATGCACTTGTGCGGAAAAAAAAAATCCTTGGCGTGCTCAGTTTGATGGCCAGCCAAAACTTAAATTGAAATATATCGAATTTAGCATGCATTGGGTTTGCCCGCATTAAATTAATTTTAATGCATTTAATACTTCATTTCCTCGGAATAGTGGCATCCTCTTCTGGGTAATCGGATGTAATGGGTCAGCAATGTGATCATTTCTGCTCCTTCTCGGTGTGAAGGAGTCCTGGTGTGACTCCCCCAACCCCTCCTCCTCACTTTGACCTCACCGGTCACCATGGACACGAGCAAATTAAGTCTAAGATTTGATTCAGAATTCAAAATTCAATCTGGCCGCTCCTGTTTGAGGCCAGTTGAAGGTATACAGACTGGACTTACGGGGTGGGGAGAGCAGATCAGGATTTATTAAGTTGATGGCAGAGCCCCTTGCCGAGATTGGTTGCCTCATCCAGAAAGCGATGGGGGCTCCTGCCTGCAAATTAACATCCAGCCACTGTGCATGTGCAAAGAGCACCGTCCAAGGAGGAGGCAGACATGATACGGGAGTCATAGCGGCTGATCCGATTGCTCACACACCTGCTCCCCACACTCAGAGGGAGCAGAGTCGCCTCCCGTTTCATTGGCAGAGATCTAAAGGTACATAAAACTGTAATTATTAGATGGCGTGAACCGAATGAATATCAGCCCTTACCGGAGTGCACAGCACAGCAAGGTTTCTGTTTATGGCTCTCAAAGTTTTGCTAACATTTAATGAAACTCAGCCGACCCTTGTAGGATTGAGGTTAGCAGTGTAGTGCAGTACAGTGGCAATGGGACCGTTTGATTGTTGGATGTACCAAGCCAGCTATAAGGCGGAGGTCAGTTCTATCCTCTTGGCCTTGGATACGTCAGGGTTTTTACTAAGTCTGAAACCATCACCTGCCAATTCAGAGCCATGGCCATTTCAATTTGTCTCCAGCAGGTGCTCTACCCGAGGTTGAGAGAGACTTTAATTCATGTATTGCATTATTCAGTAACACTTGGGATGAGCTCCATCACTATCCAGACCAGGATAAGACCGATGGATAAATGGATGGATGAATGGATGGATGGCACTGTGTTATGTGTTATCTAAATTAAACTTGTGTATCTGGTCGAAACAAATGAATGATAATCAAACAAATAAATGAATAAAAAAGAGAAAGACAAATAAAATTACGGCCCCAAAAACTGCAAACACCACATTATTTTACTTATATATATATATATTTACATAAATACCTAACTATGTGTTCCCCACTGACGCCTCCAGGCCTCAAACTGTTCTCTGATGAGAAATTGCACATAATTAATGGAGTCATTGTCATCTTCTGTCCATGTGCTCAGAGATCATTGGCAGCCCATTCATTGATTAATCAGCAGTGGCATGTACATCCCACATAATTAAATTCTAACTGCAAACCACTCTGCCTAACCCAATCCCCCCCCCCCCCCCCAAATGAAAGGGGCCCACTCAAAGCTCATAGTGTTAGCTGAGCAGCAGGTTATGGGCAGTTAAGCGACATACCACGCTCCACGGGTCCTTAATAGCAAACAAGCCACCAAAGGCCTGTATAAAAGTCAGTCACATGCTCCTTCGACGTGCTGGGATTTGGGATGAAACTGGGGAGGGAGAGAAAAATAAAGGGAAAGAACAAAAGAAATTCCAGCAGGGAAATCAGAAAACTTGACAAGCCGCAGAGAAAAAAAATAGACCTGTATACACTGAGAGCAGGCAGAGCGTGGACAAGGGCCGTAATGAATTTAGTAGATGCTCACCTCCTGTTTCAGATTTCCCATCTGTCTACCGGAGCTTTGTGTTTCAGCAGAACTCCACACTCTTGCAGACTGCGACACCATCTGAGCACTTTTAATGGGGGTGGGGGGGGACAACAAGAAGCCATTTATTTTTTCTTTCTTTTCCGACAAGGTGGATGCTCTTCAAAACTATCTGATAGGAAGCGTTGGATGGCAGACGCTGAGGAGCCTGCAAGCTGTTTTACTGTTTTACTTTATTGAGACCCTGTACTTCAGAAGCTTTGGGATTCCACAGGTTTGCAGAGGTGGATAGTTCAGGTCTAGAAAGTAGAAGTCCAGACCAGGAACGGCCAGTTGAATATAAAGAGTCACAGAGTACTCAGCTGGTTGGTTGAAACATAATCTTGGTCTAGACTTTTAAGTTCTGGACCTGAAGTATCCACCTCTACAAACTTGAGGACCAGGTGCCCTTCACAGCAGATAAGTCAGGCTTGTGTAACACACTGTAGTGGCAGCCAGTACAAAACGATCCCAACCCCGGCATCTAATTTGACCCTGGACATTTGTTGCTAACAGATTGTGCCACTCCTGGATGATTATCTGATTAGGCCAAATTGACTGAAAGTCAACGGATGATTTCATGCGTATTCCAAAGGTCAGCTTGGTCACCAACACCCCATCACCCGGCCCACGTGCAAAAGCCACAGGAAGTGGGGGAACAGCCATCTGTAAGTTCTCTCTGCTCCCGTGCTAGAAAGCAACTTCCGTCTACCTTAGTAACTCCCAGAGACTCTCTGCTGCCCCGAGAATGGGCATGGAGAACATGCGATCACACAAAACATTGATAACATCTAACGATCCAGCCACACTGTTTAAAAACCAATAGGAACTTTCCAGAAAGGCTTGGTTGAGTGAGCTATCGGGGAGAAGCTGGTGAGAAAACCTATACTCCTGACTGTACTATCTGAAAACCTATATTAAATGTCTAAATGTATCAGGTAATCTAATTTCCTCATACTTACTGAAGCGCGGAGTACAGAGGTAGATCAGGGTTGAAACTGACACAGGGTCGCCGTGATTTCCGAAACCAGTAAAATACCCATTCCTCGGCATTGATCCTTTACGCCCTTTTGCTCAGTTACCACCCTACTTCATGGTACATGTATTACATGGACAGGTAAAACTGAAGAAGCAAACCTTCGCTAATTTTAAGTCAGCGGGGTTTATGCACGGACTCCTGGTGTTACATATTCCGGAGTTTGCCGAGCGGGCATCCTTCCGTGAAGCGCCAAATGACATGACCACCATCCCTATAAACCCTGTTAACATTTTGAAAGGCTTACACAAGCCGCAGCGAGCGGTGCAGCGTCCCGAGGAAATGCGATGTTTCTGTTCCTCGTACATCCGATTCATTAGCTAAAGTTAATAGGAAATCAGGATGTACCTTTTCTTATATTGGGGGAGTTAATTTGAAAATCAAAGGACTGCAGGCAAGCCAATAGACTGCCAGGTCCTTGATTAAAATCAAAATTAAAGTTCTGAATTACATATGGAGCAAGCTAAAAATATCACCTTTTATATTTAGGGTGTATTAAGGTTCAGATGGAATTTTGCATGCAGAAGGAAAAAACAATTATGAATCGGATAGGTCATCCGACAGCCTGAGTCAGTGGCAATTGCTGTCGTTTCACAACATCTGGATTTGCAGCATGTCTACACAGTCTGTAGACATGCTGTTACAGTGTCAGGCTGTACCCTCAAGGTCCAGCCAATTGTACTCCACAGCTGTAAGGAAATGGACCATGTGGAACATTTCTCTACCATTGGTAATATCGCATTGTCGAATTGTAGTTTGTACCTTGGGGATGCTCCTCATAGTCCATTTCTGTACCTTAAAAGATACATTTACCTACAGCTATAGGCTACAATTGGCAGAGCCTTGAGGGTACAGCCCCAGTGACAAACAAAGGTACAAATGAGCACCCTTTTTTCCTCAATTTACTTCCCAGAATTGTCTGTAGCGCTTGACTGCGTGTTTATGTCTATTACAGCCCAACAGGTAAAAGAAAGCAGATAAAGGCGAAGTACAGATAGTGCATGACGACGCGGCCCGCGGTGGACGGACATCCTGTCCGCGGTACGCCCTGTGCTGCCTGGGATGACCTCCAGGTGACCAGGCTGAGATAGAAGGAAAGGTAAAGTCACAGGGCATGGATAAAGCTTGGAATATGTACGAAGGCTATGTAAGACACGTGTCTCTACCCTCTCCTCAGGGACCTCCAACCAGTCTGAGGTGGACTGAGTTGAGAAAGACTGATGTACAGTATCAATGTCTATAATATAAAAATAAATAATCACCCTTTTTCCAAAATTGCATCCTGTTTTGTATCAGGATTGTTCATTATTTTGAGATATGCCCCTTTTTATAACAAACCCTTTATACCTTGTAGCAAACCCTGGTTTTTAATAGCGACATGTGCCCTACCCTCTGATTGGTTGTCAAAACACATGCTGCAACCTAGTCTGGTTTCCCATTGGCTATGCTGCTTGAATGTATGTGATTAAATTGCTGTCTAGTTATAGCACATTGTCACTGGTGACATAAGCTCTGAGTTTGCAGCTTGGTGTTTTTTTTTGTTTTTTTTTAGACTGCACAAGGTATAAAATGGGCCCATTACACACGTAACTGTTTGTGCGTTTGGCAGCGTTTCCATCATTACGCAACAGATTATTAAAAGCGCGTTTACGTGGAGCAGGGAGAATACGGTACTGCAGTGGGAGGCGGTGTGGTGCTGCACCCTTGGGGCTGTGTGTCTGTGCATCTTGCTCTGGAGTGCTGCGGGTGGACTTTGTGTGGGCTTCCACCCACCGTGACTTTGATTTGTGTGAATAAGCATGTGCCTGTGCATGCCCCATGACCCACATCCTGGGCAGACCCAGCCCCCAGCTTTGTGTCTTTGGTATAGCCCCCTGAGGTCAGGCCAGGGTTTGCTCCCACACCATGGCCACACCCCATCATTCAGTCTACGGCACTGCAGCGCGGACGGCTGCGGCCCGTTGTCTCTTGGTTTCTGGGGTACTTCTTGTGAGGAATTGTTGATCTCATATCCATACCTACTCCCTTTTTTTCTGGAGAGCCTGATTCTCCTCCTATGTGGTTCAGCGTGTGCGATTCCCCTGATTCCCAGCCCTGTGAGAGTGTGTCCTGACCCCTGCTTGGTACCAGCCCCCCATCGGAAAAAATATGACTAATCCCACTCACTCTGTCCCAAATACAAAAGCCATTTGTAACTAAAATGTTTACTTTTCTTATATTCTGCTTATAAAATGCAGAGCCATAGAAATGTACTTGTGTGTCTGCATGCACATGAGGCAGGGTTGGGTGTGGGCAGGGCAAAGGTGCTTCCAGATTCCAATAGGCCAGTGGTTCCTCCAATAGGCAGTCAGGGTGAGTAGCCAGGAGGCTTGGAGGACACAAACTTCCCACAGAGACTGGTTACAGATCACTCAAAGCGAATCGATTCAGGACAGCGAATTGCCACCTGTGTTGTGCAAATGAAGGGTGGCCGTGGAAACGCGTGATAAAGCAGCACCTGGCTAGTCCTTGTTGTGATACACAGGGCAGCACAATTGAGGTAACTATACCAAATGTGTATGGAGTTATAGCACATGAACAACACTGTCAACTGACAGAGCAACACATTATATCAACAGTGGCCTGATCATATTCATGACATTCTTCACATCTAGGAAGCAGTTTCCTACTGTAAATCATGACAAGATGATTCTCCATTGATGTATTCCACTCTGTATCCCTATACTATATGGCCAAAGGTATGCGTGTACTTTCATTAATAAGAAGAATTGGCTAATTAAGCCACACCCATTGCTGACATAGGTGTATAATTAAGAACACAGCTATGCAATTTCAGGTAACAAACATTGGCATTGCATGGGTGGCCATACAGAAGAGGCTAGCGACTTTCATCATCAGTTCGATAGATTTCTGCTTTTCTAGAGCTTCTCTGGTCAGTTGTAAGTGAAGAGGTTGTGAAGTGAAAATGTTTGGGAGAAAGGTCAGTTCTGAAGTGTTCGGCCTCACAAGCTCCCAACATCAGTACCATCAGCAATGTTCCAGCACCTAATGGAAACCCTTCTCAGAAGAAAAAAGGCCATTACAGCAGCAAAGGGCAGAGCAATTTCGTATTTGTGCCCCTGGTTTCAGAATGAGATCTTCGACAAGCTGGTGTCAGCATATTTTTGGCCTTATAGTGTATATGGGACAGGCTTCTGCATAAGGGATCCTCACAAAGCCAAAGAAAACAGATCCAGGCTCATTAATCATTAATCACTGGATTATTAATTATGGACAGCTTTAACAAGCGAGTGTTTGTGATAGAAAAATGAGGCGAGCAGCCGATCCGCACCAAACACTCAACTGCCCCCAAAATAAAGTTAATATTCCCAAAATAACAATAGAAAAAAACAGTTTATTGAGTTTTGGGGTTACTTGTCTCTCCCATTTAAAGAACGGCCCCCGGTTCTGTTCCCAGAAAATGGGAGAGCTCCTTCATGCTGGACCAATCCTTGATTTCTATCCAAGGCCCCTTGGGGCTGGCATGGGGGGTGTAAGGCAGAGGACCTGGTCCCGGCCCTAACTTCTGCTTCTCCGTAACAATCAACGGTACCGATCAGGCCTTACTGGCTCCATCTGGGTCCACTTGTATTTGTGCATTTTGAGGCATCATGAGCCCAGGATCTTCAATTTTTATTATTATTATATTTTGTACTTGTTGAGCGGCTCAGTGGATTTGAGTTGCCCAGGGGCTAACTGCCACGGCCGTGAGCTGCTTCCCAATCACGTGTGTGCGTGAATGGGGAGATATCTCTATTTGACGGGAAACACAATGGCCCGCCCACCCCCTCACAATTTGCAATTAGAATGCAGAACGGCATGGTTGAATCACCGGAAAGTTTTCATCCCAGCTGGTGCCTCACCCTCCCTCAGAAACCCCCCCCCCCACCCCCCGCTAACTGCGGAGAAAGAAAGTTTGGCATGAGACGTTGCCAAGAAGAAAGTTGCGTTTGTTTCATTGTAATATTTCTGTAGATTCACAGAAGTGCGCGGTGATGTATGAGGAATTCGGATCGGGGAAAGCTGGTCCAGCCTCTAATGACCACAATATTTTTGATTGGTACATCATTTGTGAACCTATGAAACCATGAAAATTAGAAAAAAGTTTTTTTTTTTTTTTTTTAGGTATTACTTAACATGAAATACCTGCATGCCATCATACTGGTTTCCAGTTTTTCTCCCTGTTCTGGGTTATGCTCTGTTCATGTATCTCTGTATTGAAATACAGGAAAGGCAGAGATACAAGCACACTGATCCAAGAGGCATGACCGCACTGCTTTCAACAGAGGAACAGAGTCAATATTTCCCCTAAAAGCTCAGTCCATGTGAGGGTCCAGTAAGCTTAATAAAATAAACACTGTTTCACTTGAAAGGCCAGTCTTCACAGGGAGCAAAGCTCAAAAGCTGGTTTTGTTATATTGCTGCACTCCAAGCAGGTGTTGCATGATTTAATATGCGGCACTTTGCTCAGACGGGCAGCTGCGCAACCCTCCAGAGTTCCGTAAGGACGGGGCTTCACCTTTTCTGCACCACCTGTCCACTCCTGCCCAGTGCCGGTGATGACGTGGTCCAGGCCCTTTTTAGGGTGACAGATAGTGCATTTACAATGTCTTTATTTAGCAGACATTTTTGTCCAAAATGACATACAATTTAAAGCAGGGTGAGACAGTCTCTGGGACAATAGTGAGTTAAGGGCCTTGCTCAAGGGCCCAACGGTGAAATCACTGTCAAGTGTGGGATTTAAACCAGCAACCTTTCGGTCACAGGCAGAGTGTCCTAACCCGCTGTGTCACATGCAAAATAGAAGAGATCTCCCAAGGGGATCCAGAAGACCCATGCTGGCACAATCAACCACCACAATTTTAACTCCTGTTTCTTGCATTCACCCTTCACCCTGCCCTGACACTCCCCCATACCCTATTTCACCTCTCTGCCACAGCTCCTCTGCCTCAACTGCTATGTCTGCACCTCCACGGCCTAAATAGAAAGTGACAACACTTCCTGTTCACCTCCAAAATTTATGATTAATGTTTCATTAATCACGGGTTCTTAAAACATCCAGTCCTCTGGGATGTTCCTCCTTCCCCGAATTAAATAAAAAATGAGAGTTGTGCTTCTACTCAAGGGGAGATTAACTTATATTCTTCTGAGTGGATTTTCTGTACTAACTTGAAAAAAATATATATAAATATGAATCTTGTTTATCGCTTTTAACCGTGAGAAGCTACCCAACTGAAGGCTGTGCTGGGTGTAAAACGGGGAATGCATTATTGTGCCGAACTAAATGTCACATCGTGCATTGTAGAGAAAGAATTCCAGACACGCAGAATGAGCCAGTTGCATTTGTCAGACGCTTGATGGTAATTCTCCTCTGAGGTTATGGACAAGAAGAAATCGCCTAGAGTTTGGAGACTGGGAAAGCTGAGAGAAAGCTTACAGGTGCAGGTCCGAGGAGGGATGCGAAGCGTTTCAGCAAGAAAACGAGAACATTCAGCTATAGATCGAAGGTCGGAACATGGACATGTGACCCAATCTAATGGACATGACTGGTCATGCTAACTTTCCTTGAAACTGACTTACAAAGACCTATAAAAAAGTATGTACAAAAATGAACTTATTATTCAGAACATAAGAAGAATGGGCAGCCTACAAATATGACACAATACAGTCCAACTTCTTACATGTGATGTTTTCCAGCATAAACCTACCAGATTTAAGGTCAAGATCATTCTATTTCTCTTTTCATGCATCATCCATACCTCACCCTACAGAATGGACATTTGGTTTCAATACACATTCCATATAGCATTTTCTTTATTTAAAAAAAAGGCATATGTAATCTGAACAAAAATTTCATTTTTATTTCAGTAATAAAGCTAATGCACTTTTTCATCAAACTATAATAAATTACCTGCTGGAAACAGATTTGAAATATAATATATTTGTTGCCCATTTACTATGATTCTTCACAGAATTTACAATTGTAAATTGCTATAATGCAACAACAAACATCTTGTTCAGCGAGCTATGAATGTGTATAATCAATGACCTGTTTCTTTATTTTAAGAATTATAGGCCCCATAGGATTACGCTAAGTATATAATTAACTGACCTGAACTAGATGAGTGTGAAGGTTATATATAATTTGGCTCTGCCATGAGATTCATGGTTCTGTATAATCTGAGGCTCTGATCTTACGTCATCCTTAAATTTGTTCTGCAGTTTAAGTTCCTCCTTTCTTAGACATGATTGGTTTGGCCAGATGTTAGCCAGCCTACGTATCATCACACTCAAGGTCTTCTAGGAGGTAAGATTGAGGTGAGGCGGCCTGGTAAGTTTCTCAGCAAGTTTCTCTGACTTAGAGGTGGGGGACAAACAGGCTAGGATTGTGGCATGGTGAGCGGAAAGACGGGAGGAAGTCAGCGCACGCGACGAGGGAACGCTCATTTCCGGGATGGCACTCCTGAGGGATACCCCATTTGTACCTGACATTGAGGAGAGGGTTTTCAGAAATGGCCGACGGGGGAAGACCCGTCAACTGAGCTGCCTGGGGCCGATGCCGGGAGGCATTATGCTGGGTAAAAGGGACATTAAGACACCATCTAAGGGTTGACATAAATAAAGACATGACCTTTGGCACCGCATCCCTTTGCAGTCATAGTCTAGGATCAATTCAATTTGCCATGGGAGCGTTGCTCATTAGAATCTGAAGGCACTGATTAAGATTGCTCTGTCAGGCTTGTTTTAGTTTCCAGTAATAGGCGGAGGCGTGCATCTTAACCACCAAATGAAGTCAAAGACATGCTTCACATTACACGCAGCTAGATGCCTGGTGGCTTTGACACTAGTTCAGCGCTAGTTTTTTTTTTTTCTTTCTTGACGTTATAGAAAGAATGACTTTCAAAGTGACATCTGTACCAAAGGAACCAGCTTGCCAGGAGCTTTGGTGCTGTTTCACACCCTGGGAACCAGGAGATATTTCTGTATAGTCACAGGTTAACATTCAGAATCGTAACGAAAATGGAGAGAGCTCAAAGTGTGGCCGACATCTATCCAGGGCGTCTGGGTGCTTCTCAGAATTGAAGAGCAAATTTCCAAAACTTAGAAAATGTCCATGGACCTAGAAAGTTTTGGAAATTTAACCAAAGTTTTTTTTGTTGGATTACATGAGGACTGAGTGAGTTTTGGGTCCTAATACGGTAACATATGATGAGGAAGCCTGACTTTGGTCTCATCTCAAAAACAACAAAACATGGTCTGAGTGAGTTTTAGAAATTTACTCGACAATTGCTGTAGTGCCTTATTAGCATGATCCAGCTGAGTTTGAGGACAATACTCTTGGTGAAACAGTTTTTGAATGCGGGGCTAGATGAATAATGGCCTAATGGCACTGCTGATGACTTAGACCTTGTGAATTCATGGAATCAAGACCTCCAGAAACCCCTATATCTATCTCTTCAGAGATTGATGTCGTCTTCATGGTCATGATGAGTTAGCTCAGAAGCAAATCCACCTTCATTCTTTTATGGGTGAACTCCAAATGAAGTCAGGCAGAAAACGGGCATTTCTTAATAATGCAGTACACATGGGCAGAGCATGTATGGTGAAATAATTAGGAAGTGTTCACTCGATTACTTATTAATACAATGTGATTCAGTGTGTATTCAATGCTGTTTGTGTGGCAGGCAGCATTGTGATCTGAGTTTTGCTGGTTCCAATCCCAGAGAGTACCCTGTAGGTGGACAGTTCAGAAGGTTCAGCTCATACCAGTAGAAATGCAACGGTTATATAATTATTATTATGTACCATTGATTCGATGTCAGCTCCTGGTGACCATATTGAATGCCCTGTCTTCCATCTGGATCTTAAAACCTCAGAGTCTCATCCTCTGCTGGTGTATAAACTGCGAGTCGCTTTGAAAAGCCAGCAAAATAACAATGAGATTGCGCGCAAATGGCCGAGCTTGCGAGGTGATGCACAGGCTGGTCACGTTCCACATCATTTGCTGGTGCTGCTCTCGCTGCGCTCCCCCCAGAGCCCCATGCGCCTCCGCAGATGCGCTTTGGCAGCGGGAGTTCCCCGGGCTGTCCGCTCTCAGTCTCTCCTCTGCTCTCAGATGCCAGTGCTCACCACCTGTTTTCCATGCCATGAACTCAAGTGCTTGAACCCTCATCTAGGATGGGTCAGAATAGCCAGACTCATTTAATTAAAGGTGGATTTACAAATAGACCGTCTTTCTATGGAACATACTGTTATTGTAAAGAGTAGAGGTAAGTAAAACAGGTTTTTGATTACATTTCAGAATGGGTGATCACTTCGGCTTACATATTTTAACCGTGGGTTTAACCCAACTGGCATGAGGGCTCAGTGATGCCCCTTATAATCCAAAAACAGGCAGTTAGGTGAACTGATGACTGAGACAGTGAGTGAGAGTGTTTGTGTGTGTGTGTGTGTGCGCCCTGCAATGGGTTGGCATCCCATAATGCCCTGCCTGAGCTCACCATGACCCTGTATTGGATAAGTAGGTGGGTGGATATAACTTTAACCCAGCTTAAATTAATGTAATCCTCCTTAAGTTCTACATGGACCTGTTCCCTATGAGAAATATCACTAAGAAGACTTACTGTATTTTGTGTTTTTCTTTAAAGAGTGTTCTGAATTTTAACTAAGGACAGACCTTACTTGTATATATTGTGGAATATATATTAGATTCTTGGCCTTTCAAATCCTGCTGGAATGCCTTGAAGAAACTAAAAGCTTCAAATAAGTTTTTGTATGAATTTTATTATCCTGTGAACAAGTGAAATCATGCAATATGCTGAATATTTAGGTCAGGCTAAACATAAATGATATGTCATAACTCCCAGCAAAGGCCTGATCTATTTTGAGATCTAGTCGCTTTATCGCACACAGTAACATCTGAATACTCACTTTTCTGTGGCAGTTAAATATAATACTGCTTTATTATATTTTTTTTTACTTCAAAGACCATCCAGTCACTCAGAATTAGTGATTCAGCACCAATAACTAGAGGATTAGACCATGACAATCCCACCCTCCCCCCAAAAAATATCTGGTGTATACAAATTGCCCATGAAACACTGCAATACCTTTTTTAAGCATAATTACTGCGTCATGGACCTGACTTATTTTGACTTAGGTAGGATCACTATGGAGGAAAAAAAAATTAATGTAAAATAAAACAAAAGCTAATCTTTGCCACTTCAGCTGTAGCACGAGTGTATATAACATGCATTAAAGGGATGAGTTATGAAAATTTGCTAAGAGGTAATATTTAAACATGATTACTTCTACCAGGCTTCTGCAGTGCAGGGTCTAGCAAACGCAAAATAGATAGTGCATGTTGACAGTCCTTTTCCCGAGACTGTATTGTGCAAATTAGACAGTAAATTCTCTCTTTTGTTGCCTCATAGAAGAAATGCAATTCCGATGATTTGTTTGCCCATTAATTTGCTACGGTCCCCTGAAAATCACCGTAATTGGAAAAAAATTCATTAACCATCTCTAGCAGCTGATATTAAATGGCACCACCTTGTCAATACGTTGCGGCAAAAAGAGGTTGCTTTGCATCAAGCACCCAGGTTTCAAAATGGATGAATTGTCAAATATGGCAATGAATTACATGACAAAGGTCTTGCAATATTGTTTTTTTGTTATCATTTTGAGGAGGGACTGCCATTTTCATATTAGCACACTGAACGAATGGGGGCCACACATAGATTCCTTCAGGGGATCTTATCTCCTCTTTTATCATAAGTCAATATAAGTTTTTTAATTTAACCATTACACAATGCCTTATTTTAATTCAGCTTAAGCTTATTGGTTGGGGCGTTTACAGGGGCGGAGACACAAAGGCACTAGCTCAAACTGAAAGGCGATTGGCCTCCGGAGTTTCCCCTCCCCTGTCACTCACCAATTCAAAACCTAACATTAGGTAATGATAAACTGATAAGGTAAGCTCTGTATGAATGGTGGGCGCTCCTATGCCTTCTACCTAGAATCACCTGTGCCTAATATACAAAGCTAGCAGTTACCGATTGTTATAAAATATGCATGCTATGTGTCCAATATGCTACAAAGCTATCTTTTTTTTCCTCTGTTTTTGATGTACCTTCAAAAGGTCTGCCGTTTGCTACACGTTTCACAACCTCTGGAAAAGCGCCATCTTCCAACGGCACCACTCATTAACGCACCCCCCACGCCCAGCCAGCGGCGCTGGACTCCAGCACGTTGACGTTTGACAAGCCCTCGTCGCCTAATCGACATCGCTGTTATTAATAAGCCGGAGGGCACCGTGATCGCACTTGGTTTCGATTCAAACTGGCGGCCAACTCATTTGCCGGCGCGGTGCCGCGGGACGGATATCAAAGACGGAAGGTGCGCTAATTAAACCACAAGTGCGGTGAACTTGTTCAACCACTCGGAGAGTACTTGTGCTAAGCCTTCACTGCAGATACAAGTTGTTAAAAAAGGATATAAGCGTTTAGCTCTGAATGTTGATCATAAATTAAAACATCATCAGAGACAACACCAACTAATTTATTTATTTAGTGGATGCGTTTATCCAAAGAGACATACATACAGTGTACAGTGTAAGGTAGTGCCTGAAGCAACCGGAGTTAAATGCCTAGCTCAATGACCCCATGCCAAAATTATATCACTAACCCAAAGATTTCAATGAGCGACCCTTGGAAGGTGAGCATACCATCATAACACGCTCAGCCATTCACTGCCCCCGAGCTCTAGATGTTACAAAGGCCTTACATGATTTTCAGCATACATTAATGTAGAAGTGACATAATTCCCATTCATCAGTCAAGCAAATACTACATACATAAACATATGTAGCACACATGACACAAGCGCTTCGTGATCTCCTTTACACTGAAAAGAGTCTTTACAGTATACATACAGACCTGGGGGCAGTGTTGCGAACTATTTCCAAGGGAAAGTCGCTGGATGATGTTATCTGCTAATTTGCACATCAATGACATCATCACGTCGCGTTTGTGTTCAGCAAACAGCCACCACATTGTGTTCGCTATTCTCCTACTCTGTACCCAATACTCACATAAGTTACTGTATTTTAACGCACCTCAAAGTATTTCATTTATTAATATCTATTATAGTCAAGTTTATTTATATTGTAGCTAGTCACTTTTTTTTTTTTTTTAAAGTAAAGGATTCTGAAAATTCGCTAGATCTTGAAGTTGGCAACACTGCCTGGGGGGAGAACATGCACAGAGGGCTACAAGTGTCTCTATACTCATGGAGGGGACATGGACTCATTTGGACCTCTTCCTAGTACTTAGTGACCTGCTGAGTCTGTGGTGGTACCATCTTTAGCCGGACGTGTGTCAGAGGCCGATAACTAACCCCCAGCACGTCCCCGCTGGGAGGAGGCGGCCAGACGAAGCCCTTCGCGGCTACCCCTGCCGCCTCGCCACGTGCGCCCGCGGGTTCATATCCGACATAAGCTGTAAATTCTTCACCTCTCCTGCTGTTGTTTTGTTTATATGGTCCCTGAGCACGCTGGGAGGAGGAGATCCTGATGCTGGTCTCCACTGGAGGGGGGAGAGCGGAGAGTGGAGAACTGAGGACCAGCGCACGCTTTGTGATTAGCGTCGCAATTAGCGGGCTGGAGATCAATCCCATCATGCCGTGCTAATGTAATTTCACTATTTGGCTGCTTACTGTATGTGTTCTTTTTTTTCCCTTCCAAATGGTTTCTAACCCATTTATGGACCGTTATGATCATGAAACCCCTTACAAACCGGCTTTAGCCCAACACAATATCAACACTACCCGTTTCTCATCTCCGGTCTGTTGTTTTGCAGGACTTAGGCATCGTTTAACTTTGATTTTAATTTTTTTTTTACCGCACCGTTTTCGGTCCAGCTTTATCAAAGAGGAAAACAGCATCCCCTAACCCTTTGGAAACAGGATCCAGCCCGTAGGCAGGAAACGTCCGTGTTTGGTGAGATCAAACAAACTCATTTACGCCCTATTGATTCAGGGACTGTCGTTCCGTGCCTACGTTTGGGAGCCCACGACTTGCAAAGCTCAGATAATAGCCTTCCATCCCTCACAACAAAAAGAAAAAAACACAAGCCTATTATCCTTCCATCATTATGCAAAATAATATATTTTTTGCAGTAGTGCATTAGATTCCATTTGTACAGTTATGCTTTTTGTTGTTTTTTTCTTGTATAAATGGTTTTAATGTGTCCATTATGCGCTGCCGATATTTCAGATTGCTGCCACAAGGAATCTTATCTTGCTCTATCCCCCCCCCTTCCCGTTATTCAGAAAAAATGCAGCGTGAGGGTCACAGTGAATCTCTATGTAATGTCCTATACTCAGCACTCAATGTATAGCACATAAAAAGAACTTTTAAAGGGAGCGAGGCGAATAAAATTCCCCCGCCACTCCCCCCCCCACGCACACACACACACACATACCATCACCATCAAAAGTACTAATATGGGCCAAACGGCGTTCGACACAGTCCCTCATATAATGACGTGACTGACAGACAGCCCATTTCCCCGGAGATAGATAAGCATTTGGCAGAAGGTGGTGGTAACCGTGTAACGAGGGAGTGTAAGTGCTCCTCTTACAGCAGACGACTGAATGCTAACAAGCCCGGGACCCCGGGAAAGACACAACAGCGCCATTGTGCTCCTGCAGACTCCCGACACGGCACAGGCATCCGTGCCAATTAGGCCACGGCCGTTGTAAAGCTGCACTTTCCCCGATGAGCAGAACTGGTCATGGAATCGACGGCAGCGACGGACCCAGACCTCTGGCCCCCAATTATTTTTTAAACATATTGGATCACGTTCCCATTTTCCTGCTTCAGTTCCCCCTTAAAGCTTTTTTTTATGATGTCAGAATCACAGGTTCAACATGTGTCGCCTGGCTTTATGTGAACACGCAGTGTCCGACTTCACGGGAACCGTTCGCGTGCTGCTAGGCCACATGAGATGCTAGCTGGGTCGCTGGCTGACGACGGTGCGACCTGTAAACAGGGCTCCAAGTGAGAGTGTAGAGGAGAGACATCTTCCATAGGGGTGATTCTAGGATTTTTTGTAAGTTGGGGGGCATAAGAGGGGGCAGGCTTCATACAGAAGAGCCAACCTTATAATTAGCCAATGATACATTTTGAATTGGTGAGTGACTAGGGAGGGGGAACTCCAGGGGCCAATCAGCTTTCCCCAGACAGGAAGTCCACAGCTTGGCATGGAAGTGGACTCAGCACTTCAATAAGCAATGCAGCATATTCACGCGCATCTACCTTATTATCCTTGTCCTTTGTTTGTGTAAGAACAATAGCCAAACAAGGTCATTGCCTGTCCATGGTCGATCACAATATGGCTGAACTAAGGTGACCCAAATCACAGACTAGTAATCTAACCCATCCCTCACTCTAACCCTTCAATTATTGTCTAAAAGGAAAAATTATATATATATATATATATATATAAAATGAATGTATATATAAATAAATAACCGGGTCCTTAAATAACTGGCAGCTGCTTAAAAGAGAATTAGATTAATTTTCTGCCGAGTGCCATCATGGTGATTAGAGCTGATTAGTTCTGAGAAGCATTCTGGGGATGCATCACTTTCTAAAGAATGAGGTCACATTCGTATTCTCTGCCAATATTTACTTATCCTTTATTTAAATTGATATATTTCATTTATTTTAAAATGGTTATTCCGATCTTTAGCCCATAAAATGAATTCCCTGCTTTGTTCTTAGTCTTTGCAGGTGCTTCAGACGAATCCTATGATCCCATGGAATTAAAGTTCTTGGGATTTTCGAATAAACCTCTGCCCTCGGTCAAATTTAAGAAGGTTCTTAGAATGATTTGTTAAGCAGATTAATGCCAATGTACAACTAAACACAATATACTGTACATTCAAGCAGTTTCATTGTTTCATTGCACTTACAAATTAGAAGTCCAACTATCCATCTTCCAATCACGTATCCTGGATAAGGTCATGGGGGAGCCTGTCCTAGGTTGGCACTAGGTAGGGGTACATCCTGGACAGGATGCTAGTCCATCATTGGGCTCATAACTTCAGTTTGTATATTGCAATTCACCCAATTGTATGTCTTTGAAAACAGAAGGACAGAGTGTAACATGCAAACTCCACACATGGAACAAATGCAGGATTCACTTTGCTTGGCCTGGACCCCTAAGCAAAGTCCTTAACCCAGAGTACTCCAGAGGTTTGCTTTTTATAAAAGCATCAGATAAAAAAATATAATGCAATTCGATTGATGTGAATTGATTAATATTAAACATATTCACTCATTGCAAAATCAAGTTCTCCAATGGAAGATATGATGCTGAGCTGGAGCACTGCTCGTAATCTCCCATGAGTTACATACCCAATATTATCAGGCAATACTTCCCCAAAGTGGCCTTTCTTAGAACCCCCATAGTTCTGGGGGTTTGGGGTGCCTTGAAACTCTTTGACAGACATTCCTAAAAAAGAAGTCTGAAGACACTTTGAATATTTAAATAGTTTTAGGTACAAAGGCTAGGCAAAAAATGTGAACTGACTGTATTTGCCATTCCAAATTGAATTTGGTGACCTTTCAACCTCACTTGATATGGTCGCTCTGCTCGGTGACTTTGAAATGGGCGCCCTTATTGAAAATCAGACATTCCTCTTTTATTCCCTAGGAATATATGACTATCCCTCAAAAATGCATTATACATGGTCTACACTTTTTGCTGTTGAAAATCAGGTTAATTAATCTGTTAAATTTGATCATTGATCATTAATTGTTTTCAGTCTGGTTTTTTTTTAGCAATTTACTCAAAAAGGCATTGATTACGGTGAGCTCTTTAGTTCTGAAGATGGAATTAATGGCCAGCTGTTTAACCATGCGATGCTTAAGGAACAGACGTAAATTCACTGGAAGCACTCATATCTCACAGATACCAAACAGCGGTTTAGCGATGCTGACATAAGCGGAAAGGCTCACACTTGCACATATACCATTCTGCCTGGATATAAAGTATCATGCACTGCAAAATATGTCCTCTTCATTGTCACTATGAGCTTATGAGCCATCAAATCAATCTTTGCCTTTTACAGTCAAAGGCAAAACTCAATGACACTAAATTAGACATGACTTACAATTTGTTGGAATTACCACATATCTGTTTAATACTCTGTTGAAGGCAGTTTCCAGGTATGACAATTATAGATACAATATTGTACACATTTACAACACATATGGATACAACATAGTGTAATTGGAACAATAAAACATTGTAGCAAACGTAGTCATGCATGTAAATACCAGAACTGGAGTATGCATTATTAAACTGAATATACAGATACAAACTTTCCGGCCTTTTTGATAATATGACTTGTTTTGAAAAAGTGTTTTTAGAGTAATGAAAAACAAATGTCATTATACAAAAAGAATGAAACATTTTCATGGCATGAGACTGCTGCTGAATCTTTTCATTCAGCATCACTAAACTTCGCAAACGGCCACCTTATTCCTGCTGAGTTTATAACCATATTTGCCATTTTTTCCCCTGAGTTGCATTAATAACGCATTTAAGATTACGAATTCCCGCTATCCTTTAGATGTGAAATAAGAGAACACACGTTGTGTGTGGCTCAGTGGCTTTGGCCACTGTGCCTGTGATAGGTTGGTTGTCTATTTGAATCCCTTCTTTAGCATAATAGTCAAATGTCTGCCCTTATGCAATGCCCTTAGCCCCCCGAAATGCTCCAGTGGTGCCGGATAAAGGGTTAATGCTGGGCTCAGACCCCACACTTTATTCTCAGCTGGACATGTGTACATACATCTCAAAGGCGTATGTGAGAAGGAATGTGTGTGTGTGCAAATGGCAAAGCAGAGCATCACTCATCCAGGCCAGGCCAGTTTCAGCGGTCTTTAGTCCAATATATAGCAAAATTAATGCTCTCTACCAAAGGTTCTTACTGGAACTAGTATGCGTGTGTGTGTGTGTGTATATATATATATATATATGTATTTTTTTCTCACTTCTCATGTCTTTCAATTAGGTCTAGAACAGTAGAACTCTTTTCATTTACACGACTCAACCTTGTTTATCCATATGAATTCATTAGCGTATTCAGACTAGAAGGTCCCTCTAGTCATACGATAAAGGCTTTTCTCTGATGCTTAGAATAAGCAGACCATGTCCAAGGTGCAACACCTTCAGTTATAGGAATAATTTGTCCACCATTGTCAAGGACATTGTCAAGGATTATTTAATATAGTAATATAGGAGGATGTAGCCATATGTTTAGGTATATGGCAGATGTTAATCCCTCTCCTACATACTTATGCTGGTTGGGGTCACCTGGAAGCAGCATGGGGCCCTCCCGTTACAACTTCCCGTCATCACACGTTTCTTTCTACCGTCAACGCTAGGATATCCCAACATTTTCCTGACCGTGGGTCAGTTTATGTGGTGCAAAAATTTCATGGATTTGCAAAACGTTATGGAGGAGGTGCTGGTGGTGGTATTTCCATTTTTTCCCCAGAGGTGATCAAAGCAGGCAAACATCATTGTTTGTGTAGGAATTTCCCAGCTACTCCCCAACACCCAGCAGCAGGCCCGGTGTATACCGTCGCTAAGCACACAGTCTACACATCTGGGCAAACTACGTTATTTTTCTGTAGGTAGACTACCGTTCCTGTGCTGTTGTTTTGTACCATTGTGACCGTTTGTTTTGGTATTAATTTAACAATTTTTCAAACGCAATGCAAAAGCTACTAATTGTTGTTAACGGTTTAATTGTTTTGTGCTTTGGTGGCAAGTACCCACACCCTGAATTGAGAATTAGTTAAATGCAGGTGTGTGTGTGTGTGTGCGCGCGCCCTCACGACTCTGGAGGGAGTCAGAAAGTTGCCAGGCAACAGTTTTCCAGGCAGCTTTGTACTTCGGCCATTGTGTTTGTTCATTTTAAATCCATTTCTTAAGAGTTTCTTGCTTTTAAGTCAGTCTGTGCTGTGTATGGTTTCTGGTAACTATGATAAAACGGGTGTGCTAAAAACCATAGGAGGAAGTTCGATATGTAAATAATCAATCACTACTGAAGATGAACAGACTCGGCAGCCGTTTCTGTGAAGCTCCTCGTGTATTTGTGTAAAATGCTGTGAACTGCACAGAATGATAGTTATCATTCGATATCCATCCAGTCGCCTTCCGTGATTTCCAGTCCAATGCAGGATGATGGTGAGCTTGGAGTCCATCCCAGGAAGCCCAGAGGACGAGGCAGAAAACGCCGTGGATGGATGCCAGTCCATTACATCAGCTCACCGACTCCCCTTAGATTCTGCATGCGGTATTAATTTCAATATGGTATTATGAATAACTAGGAATCATGGGAGATGAGATGGGAGGCAGGTGAATTGCATAAAGAAGTCCCCCAGCAATGGTAGAAGGATGGGTCCTTGAACCACGTCTTTGGGCTCTGGGAGGAAGCCCACGACGACATGCGGAAGGCCAGCAAACGCAGCGCCACGTGCTAAGATTGTCTGGATCTGCTAATGAGGGGCAATGGGGCGGGCCCGACACCGACCCCTTAGTGGATGCCAGCTAGGTGACGTCAGCTCTTTACCCAACCCGGTTAACTCTAGGAAGACCAGTGTGGCTAAATCCTCCTGGAAATTAGGTCACATTATAAAGGGGGAGAAAAATGCACACAAGGGAGTCGGTATGTGCTAAAATTAAGTTGGTCATGAGGATTATTGTTCTTTTGTTTGTATTGAAATAGATGCTTAGAAAAGCGTGAACGCATTTACATAAGTGCGGAATCTTCCGGCACCCGCAAACGCCACCTCATTAACCTGTTATTAGCGGTTATGTAGGTCACGGTCTGGCCACTGAACTCAGTGCTGGTGCTGACCGATTACGGAGACGTTTTTGCATGTTTATGAGTGCATGTCCAAGTCTTTGCTAGTCTGGGGGAAGAATTTCTGCTAGTCCTTCTCGCTGCTTTGATTATTACTCGAGGCTTCTCAAGGTCCTTGGCATTTTCTTGTCAAGAAACCTCTAAAAGAACACTAGTGACAAGCCAGCCAATAAGGGAAGAATACATGACTATCAGGATGTATTCATCTGACTTTTATGGCCCTGAATATCACACAAGGTTTCTGTATGGACATATATTGGTTTTCTGTCTTTCCCCAACTGCTGCAGCCATTCCCACTGATCACACATACCCAGGGAGAAAGACATGCAAGCAATTGAAAAATCACCAAGTAACGAAGCAGGTATGAAATTTTACTTACCGGTGTCGTGGTGCAGGGCGGACGGAGCGGAGGACGCGGAAGCAGACATCGGGACAAACAAAAGCTGGTTTATTAGGAAAATGGGACAGGCAAACAAACAGAACCATGGGGGAGTCATAAGGGGAGCAGCTAAGGCACTTCTGGGAAGCAATTATACACACAGGGCTAACCAGGGATCAAACGAGAGGCAGCTGGTGTGACTCAAAGAAGAGCTGGAATGAGAAAACGCCACTCCAAGGAAGAAACAGGAGGGTCAGGTGGGGCTGGATTCATGCTCGTTTACCTCCTATAATACGTACCTAAAACTACAACTGCAACCATTCTACCTGGTCCTGCAACTCTGAACTGGCAAATTTTTAATTAGAGCTGGAGATTATGTACATTTAAATTAATTAATATTAGTTTTTCAAGCTAGAATCAGCAGACTACTAGTTTTGCATTTAAGATTGATCATACCTAAAACTCCTGCAACACTCACAAGGATAACTATTTTGGTTTAACAGTGTCTGGTGGACAGAACAGGATCATGTTCTCTTACATGGTCTTGCAGTAAAAAAGCACGAACATTTACACCTCTCGAGCTGAGGCCTCCTTCTATAATCAGCACAGGAGCTGTGGTTTGCCATCCGTGTCGTTCTGTCGAAAACTCGAGATGATGAATCGTTGTCAGCGAAGATCGACCACATTCTGGTACCTGGGCGTGAGTGACAGCGGTATCAGGCTTCACGCCGGAAAGACGAAAGAAGAGTCAAATGCTTCCAAAGGTTATGGTACAAGTGGAGAGAAGCGAAAAAAAGATCTGTTTGAACTGCTGACAGTGAAGCAGATTGTGCAGAAGTATCTACTTACAGCTTAGAGTTCTTTCCTTTGCCAAAGGTCTTTGTGTGGTTTCCTGATAACCGATAGCATACACTTAACAATTATATGACTCTTAATACTACTATGTAAACAGATTCTGGTTATTTTCAACTAGTGTTTCCAAATCCAGTAGTTAGTCCATTTTTTTGCTCCCTCCATGCTCCCTGCCAGACAGTCCACATTTTTGCTCCCTCTCAAGGAGCAAAAACATAGACTGTATGTGGGTCCCCGAGGACCGACTTGGGAATCACTGTTTTAGCCCCTTTTAATCTTAAGACTGGGTAGGACTGGGAATAACCCATGTTCATGTTCATGACACGTTCAGTCACTTGCGCCTAATTACTGATATGATTAATAAGCTGGTTGTTTTGTAGCTCAGCCCCAAGACCTCATTGCCCCTATTCAAGGCTTTACACCCGCCTGGTTACTCTGTGTCTGAATCACTTGTCCTTTGTTTTCAATATTCTGCTCGATTTGTCAAACCTGGCCCCCACATAAAGTTCCCATGCCTTTGTCATGTGGATCAATTTGCTGCTGTGACCTGACCAAATTTAACACTTATATTAAATATAGGCATTTAAATATAGACTACAGCCTCTATATACAGTATGTATATAGAGGTATATACAGTATGTTTTCCAGTATGACCTTGATTCCATGTCCATGTTAGCATGGTATTAAGTACAGAGCTGAAGACCTCTTGGCAAATTGGATTACTCTCTTTTGCTAATTTGCAAAACTTGTTTCCACATATTGAGGGGAAAACAAGGTTTATTTGAGATTTTCAAGGAAAGGAAAGATTTAGGTGACTTCATCCAGTTTTTCTTCCTTTGTTTCTGCCTGGTAGCTTTCATTTACAGAGCCGGCTGAGGCAGGAAGTGATGAATGGCGCTGGCAGGAAGTGATGAATTGCAGCTTCTTCTGCGGTCTCCCCTCCTCCTTCTCCTTCCCTGTGTAGATGATGGGGCCCATTATGGGAGATCCCAGCCAGCCAGTGCTGTGCCAGGTCCTCAGCTCCGGAGACACGGAGAGGGTGCCTCTTTATCTCCTGGAAACAGACACGTCCCATCTTCTCCTCTGGGCTTGTAAGGGAGGGACTGTGCCTCTCGTCCAAGGAGGAGCAGCCCTTTGCCGCTACTCCAACCCCCCTAAACCAACCTCTACAACCCAGCAGGTCATCTTTTTATATGGTTCATACATTAATCAATGCTCTTTTACGTCTCCCTAAGGAAACCCTTTTCCCTTATGACTCCTCCAGCCTCTCCATGAGATTTACATGCTGGAGATATCACGGTCACGGAGATGCCCTTTCTGAAGGAGCCGTCCCCTTTCCCATTGTGAAAGTGATGCCCACATCACTGAATAGTCCTTAATAAATGCTCCACTCCAGAACAAGCTGTTGGCTGGACAAACGACCATACTTTTAAACGTTAGAGTTCTTTCTGTTGGGACCAAGGAGCTTGCGTAATCCTCACTGATTAGCCATTAATAAACTCGCCATTCTAAAACAAGCTGTTGGTCAGACAGGTGACTATAAATGTTCTGGCTCCTTCTTCGGGGAGGACCAAGGATCCAGAACGATCCGCCGGCTCAGTGAAGGCCTAACTTACGAGTGTCGTTAATTAAAGCTGCCAGCTCTCTTGATGTGCTCCTGGACCTCGGCTGCCCCTGTCAGTCTCGTGTCAGGGCAAGCACTTTATTAAGTGGGCCTGACATCGCCGGCTGTCCAGAGTTCCTCGTCTCTGTCTTCAGGACTTCTGTTTGAGCGGTAATTATGGATGCGACGCGTAAATCAGCCCTCGCTACATTTATCTCCTGATCGCCACTCTTGGCACCTCCTTGAACCG
>JAODKN010000099.1:104263-114468 GCA_026774425.1 Petrocephalus zakoni | reverse complement strand
GAGATTTACAGAAATCGCTTGATTGCAGTGATTGCCTCAAAAGGTCACGCAACAAAATATTAAGTTAAGGGTACCATTATTTTTGCCAGGTCAGTTTCAATAGTTAGTTTTTTTAAATGATTCTGTTGAACCGCAATTCAAAAGCAATGTTTTGTCAGTTTCAAGTTATTTCAGTGACCATTGTGGGTTTTTCTTTCTTTAGCAGAAGGGTACCAACAATTCTGTCCACGTGTGTATATCCATGTTACAGTTAAGTGTTATAGCATAGTGAATTTTAGGCAGGTAAATTGATGCATAAAACAAGTGTGTTTAATTGCTGCAATGCTTTTCCGAACAGCATAAAAAAAATGCTGTTCCTCAAAAGCCTCTTCTCGTTCCTTTGTTTGGAAACACAGGTAATTAAACAAGGGAAGCCTTACTCAGCTGGCAAATGTTTTGACTGGTAATTAGCCTGCCATTTGAACCACTCTCTCTACCTTGCTTGCCATAAAAACTGGAGCTAAGCCCTCAAATTACGGAAGAGGCATTGGAACACAGGGGAAACGCGTCAAACTGCGCCTGCTTTCTGAGCGCATTGGGCAGCTGCATGCGTTTTCATTTCTTCCCAGTTTGCCGGTGCTATTAATGATTAGCATATCTCAGATGAGCCCCCTAGCGGAAGCAGGGCCTGCTTGCTTGTTTGTTTATTTGTTTGTTTGTTTATTTACCTGAATTTAGCTGTGATTTTCACACTTCCGGTTCTGTCCGCCCAGGTCCGTTCCCGCACCTCGCGTCCTGCCAGTGCTTTGAGATGCAGCGAATGCAGAACAGAATCCATCTCATGATAACAGAGTGCCTGGTCCTGATTAGCATAATGAAACATCAGGTTGGCAGAAAAAAAAAACAAAAAGCTAAGAGTTTGCAAGAATGTGAATCCGAGGAAGACCATGACTTGAAGTAAATGAAAACCCCCATTTAATTAATCATTTAGTAGAAGAAAAGCCAAACATATTGCCCCCCCCCCCCCACACTGACACACACACACACCCTCTAGAAATGATGAACAGTAGCCCACTCACCGCTTGGATCTTTGGGTACCACTCCATCATCCAGCGGCATTGGGGCTGGTGAAGACAAGCCCGTCTTTGGTAAATGGGCTTATGGCGCCGCAATTCCATTTAATTTCATTCCATGTGCCAACTGTTGACTTTGCGATAGACTGTATTTGTCGGAGCGTTAAAAAGCCCTTTCGTTATTTGCTCTGCGGTGCACACGGCCTGTCCCTGGGTCTACAGTCTTACTACAGCGGTAATTGCAAATGTAGAACGAGCATTAAAACAAAGAGGGCAAAGTGTGTCCCTCAAACCTGGAGGGCTTATTATTATTTAGGAAATATGGGTGAATCAGAGTGAAGTAGTCTTGATAGGCCAGTTAGTACAGTTATTTAAAAAGCATAGAAATCTAAATGAAATAATCTTGTATACCTGAAAACCTTGATGCAATTAATCTGATTGGGACCATTGAAGAGGCCCCTGTCCTCATTTTATTTATGATGTATTTCATTATTATAATATGATTAATACATTCAAGAGGACAGCATGTCAAGGTAACTGTGCTGTTGCTATTTGGTGCAACACCAGTACTTCAATATACTGTGCTATTTAACGAGGAATGGCTGGGGTATTTGGGAATTAATTTTAATCAAACCATCTGAATGTGTAGATCCTTGCCGAAGACATGTGGAAGGTTGTAATTGTGATTAGTTGGGGAAACAACTTGGAAACTTGATGTAAACACTGATTACCATATCAGTAATGCATTTCAATAACATTTCATTTACTGGAATTAAACAAGCCATACAAAGGCAATGTATGCAACAATGATTCGACACTGTGTTAATGTTCTTTCCAGCCAGTCTGTTATAAATGCTATCATCTGGAGTCATTCCTCAAGTTCTGGGTGTATATGATAATGGTTATTACTGATCTTCAGATTGTACTTCATACCCAAGAGCACAATAATCAAGATGGCCAAGGTGATTGTTCCATTTCTTGAAATAAAGTTTGCATTGAGACCTGCGTCATCAGTGTGGATTGTTAAGGCCATGGAGAAAGACCCAGTTTAACCCATATTAATTCCTGGAAGCATGGGTGGAATCAGTATTCAATTTCAGACTCATGGAGAGCAGCTGATGAACTGAAACTTTTTTTTTCTAGGAAGCTACCCAGAAAGGAAAGGCAGAATTAACAGGTCAGTGTCTCCGTTCTCTCCATTTTTTTGTTTATTCTCAGTTTGAAGGTCTAGGCCAGGTCTCAAGGTGGACAGGTAAGTATGCACTTCTCAAAGCTCGGAATAATAAGTATGCAAATATAGAACAATAAGTAAAAATAAACCATGCAGAACATGGGTAGGGAACACCACATTCTGCTGAGGGCCGGGCCCTGGTTTCGGAGTGATGTTTCTCCTTCCGATTCCTTCTCAATTCTGCATTGGGCTCTTTTTGTCTGACTTATAACTAATTCTGGACTTTGCCACATCAGTAGTTCCCAAACAGGGCATATAAAAGTGCAAGGGGAAAGGAGTGAGTAAATGTACAATTTACAGACCAAAGACCAAAAAATGGAAACTAACGACTCATGGCTTGGAAATTGATTTCTCTTGAAGGCCGCTCAGATATCCAAGCTGTGTAGTTAGCCACGTCTCTATGGATGGACTTTGGCTAGCCCGATGCTTTGTTAGTAATTCTCTAGAATGGAATTTGAGAATAGGACCTGCTTAAATTTTAATGCATCATTTTTCCTGGACTTTCTTGACCTTCAGGCCTTACCAAAGGGGGAGAGGGTCAGTTTTAAATAGCCATGTGCTACCATGCAATCGCTGTAGTCATTCTGTTAATACTTCCCAATTCTTTCCACATGCACAGTTAAACCATCACATGTGAATGTCTCTGTCTGGTGAAACATCAGACTCCAATATGTTGAAAAATACCACAAAAATAATCCTTATCATTCAAATAAGAGGAAGGAAGTGGATAAAAAAAAAGTTAATGTCAGAATTTTTCAAATAAGCCTGCCAAGCCCCTGAAAGATACCTCCCCATACATTACTGGCTATGTCAGCCGGCAGAACAGAGCTGCCATGAGCGCAGAGCAGGCACATGAACTTAAGCATTCTCTCCTGCCTTAAACAAGTAATTGACAAACTTTAAAATGCTGTCAAATCACCTGCTTTGGATCCCTGCAAGACAAAAAAGGCAATAAAAATCCTCAGTGATCTGCAAAATGTACAGCTCTCCCGTTTATGCAAGTCAGCGGCATTTCTGCTAAAGTTCATTGGAGTTGCAGTTCAGTTTGTCACACGTAATGAAACAAAAAAAATAATAATAATGCTAGATGATTCCTGTTTCAAGAGGAATATAAGTCACTCCAACACTAACTGCTTTTACACTAACCTCTATTTAGTGGATTCTGAGACTACAGTGTTTTTTTTTGTCTTTCCCTGATAGTAAGTGCCTGTCTGTTGTAATATTCTGAATATAGCCCAAATAAAAACAGCTTGTCAGGCTAAATAAATTGCATCTCTCTGTATACACTGTACCAGTGGAATCTTGTGCTGATTATCAAATGAATGCTGAAAACAGGGTCCCGATGAGAACACCTTTTATGAAAACAGCTGAAATGCAGCTTGGCAGCCTTCATAATCATATAGGAGGGAAATCCAGAACTCTACCCATGCCAGCAGTCTTTCAGACTGAATATCCCCAATGTTGTCCATAAAAGAAAAAGATCTAATGCCAATCAAATCATCTTAAAATCCCTAATTTTTCACTTTTCACACGTTTGTTCATTGTTGAGGCAGATAGGTAAGGAATGTCCGGGGTCAACATCGCCGTTCCCTTGGAGAAACCCTGATTGCTTCTCATTTAAACTCTTCAGTTATCAGTTAATTATAGCCTCTAATCATGATTCATTTACCCCCAGCTGTCTCCTGCCAGTAAAGCAGATGTGGAAATTCAATGGAAGATGAGCTACTTTGGACACTATAACTTATGACCGAACCAGACAGCATTTAAAATGAAATAAATGCATAATTCAATTAATAATAATAATAATAATAATAATATTTTTATTATGGCGTTAGACTTATATGCTATATCTAGATGCGTCGAGGAAGGTACGCTTTCACAGCAATGGTATGGACTGGTAACTGTTAACCTAGCAGTGCAAGTGAGCCGCACAGATATGGCAGCGAGGCGGCAGCATGGCACAGCCCATTGGCCTCAGAAACTGAACATCACAGTGAGATGAAGGAGTCTCAGCGCACACCCCTGACTTCATTTTAATAATCAAGCACAATTTAAATTACGCCCCATCCAAGGTTTTCGGGAATGGAGAGGGGCTATTGAATTATATTTTCCCGCGCGGTTGTTATCCACGAGACTCTTCCGAATCCCGCGATGTGTCCATGAATGGAATAAAAGTGGTGGCTATCTTCCCCAGGCCACATCCGCCGTGATTCTGCACCCGACAAAATAACAAACAGCCTCCCTGAAGGGCACCCTTGATGCGGAAACAGAGGAGTTGCCCAGACAACTTTCACCAATCTCCCATTCGCTAGGAGCATATACAGGGGCGGGGCCAAAGGTGACCTGGCCCTAGCTGATAGGCCCCCAAAGGGCCCCTCCCTTGTCATTCACTTATTCAAACCATATCACTCGATAATGACAAGGCTGGCTACTATGAATTATGGCTCCCCTTATGCTCCCCACCTGTGTGCCCATCCCATACTAGTTTTAGTACTAATCAAATTATTATCACATGAGGCTCATTGGGTGTATTTTATTCAAGTTAAAAAAAGTTAAAAGGTTATTAAAAATTGCCAGGGGTTTGTAAGGAAAATGTCAAGGTGTGTAAAATTGAACTTCTTCTGCTTGGCAAGAGCAGGACCAGATGCCTTTGGCCATCGCCAGGGCTGTGTCATTGGCAGTAACTGGCAGTGGGGGGGGGGAGGGGTAGCAAAGCAAACAAACAGACAATTAAAAGACGTGGGGGGGGGGCACAGATCTCCAGGAGATGTGAGGTGCTCACATGCTCATTATGGCTTGGGGGTGACAGGGCCAGACAGTTGGAGGATGATGTATTCAGGGGCTCATTAGGAGAGACAAGCCGGGGGTGCGGGGAAGCGAGACAAGGGCCAAGGAAGCCGGGGTCAGGCCCTCGGGGGTGCTGGGAACTACACCCCCCTCCCCAGCACCATTCCCACCAAACAAAACGGCTACGCTCCACATCCCCACCGCATCACAACACAGTGCCTGCTGCTTGAAAGAGAGAAGAAAGAGAGAACGAAAGAAAGAAAGAATGAAGGGACGGCGCTGGCCTATTCCTGTCGCCGAGATGATTCATTCACTTTGCTGCGTGGGCCCTCAGATCCTCATCCATAAACCCAAGACCCAAAATATGAGCAGAGGAGACAGAGACCATGGCCCTCACCTCCCAATTCTTACAATTTGTTTAGCTCAAATGAATGGGGGGTTAGGGTGGGGGGCAAGGGAACGGTTTTGGTTCCCGTAGGACGACACAAAGGCGTCCAGTCACTGGGACATTACACTGACGGGAGGGGGAAATGTCACAGCAGGGGCTTGACTAACGCGGCTTTTGGCTCTTTGTTCTGCGACAAGCGTTCACACATCAGCCTTTGTCTGGAAATTCACACTGGAGCCCGTGACGTGTCCACGGCAACATGCCGGAGCTGGCGTCCAAGGCGCATTGGCCGCCTGTTTTAAAAAAGGAGCCAATTAAGACTGTTCGAGTCGCCCCGGCGACGGGAAGCAGGCCAATTAGGCCGGGGTGGTGGGGGGGGGGGGGGTTTCCTCGTTGAAAAGCCGGCAGGTCAGGGGGCGCTGCGTGAGCCGAACGGCATAGCGGCCAACGGCATTGGAGCGCCCGCCAACCCCGCTGAGGTGTGAAGAGTCGCAGCGCAGCTGTCGCTGCTCTCCTGGGCGCCGCAACAATGGCTGCAGGCGTGCCTGCATGCGCGCATTTGGAAAAGTGGCCTGGCAAGTAACCTCAGCTTTGCACAGCTATTCACCTGCTCGTGAAAATAATCACCATGTGAAAAACTTTTTAATCTGCTTATTTAGTTTTTTTTTTTTGTCTTTTCTAATCTATTTTCATTAGTTTTCACAGTTTTAGGGCCTGTTTTGGGACTCCTGGGGGGGATTGAAATGGAAGACCTCCGCCATATTTAATGGCATGCGCTCGCGTGTGCATTCATAGTCATTGCTTTTGCCACCTGGGCTCAAAAATCAGCACATACCTGCTGCCTTAATTAGCTGGAAGAGAAGTCATGTTAAACAAAAGTGTGCTGTCGCTCGGCCTGTTTCACCACGAGAACGGTTGTATGATGTTGCTGGGGATGTCTCATGGATAGATGCATTATTCATCCAATACCCCCCCCCCTTTTTAATGATGCGATAAGACTCCCCGAAATAGGAAAATGCTCATTAAACTGTCATAGAATATAGATCACACCTTAAAGGGATGGCAAGGTATGAAGCCAGGCAGCAAGAGGGGAAAGGAGGGGGGGGGGGGTGACACTGGATGTGGGAGTGGTGGGGAAGAGAAAGAAAAAGAGGGGGGGGTGAGAGAACATGAGAGAGGGCACAGAAAAAGGAACCCCCAATTTAGTGGGAAATATTAACTTTGCATGAGGGAAATATTTATAGATTAGAACTCCTTTCCAAATGATTTACTCCTTAATTATTTGGGATTTGGGCAGTGGGCACAGGGATTGAGGAGGTCCGAGCCCAAACAGGTGCCATTTCTCAGCCCTGTTCTTCCAGTTCTGCTCAGTTATTTAATCTTCGTCTCAGGAAAATATGGGAAGAAAAAGAGCCTCTTTAATCAGGGCAGGAGGCTGATTTGTTCCCTTAAAACGTCTGATATCAAGGTCAGGTATCGTATTAAACAAAAATCAACTAACCCCATGGATATCACATCAGTGTATCCATTTAACAATTCCTTTTACTTTAATTACAGGAATGAAGAAGACATATCTTTTTATTTTTCTTATATCAGCTCAGTGTAAGACACGTAGACTTCCAGTTACTCCTTTTTTTAAGTGATTTGAATAATACAAAATGTGTAGGTCATAGGATGAAAATGCCATGTTTGAGGAAGTGATTCCTTGCTTCTTAAAAACCCAATCAGGCTTTAACTTGACTTTTCACATTTTTCTTAAGAAAATAAAGTTGCACACTGGATGTAACTTCTTGTACTGGCTAGTTGGTCTTCTGCTAAATGTTTGTAAAACAATTGATCAATTATAAAAAAAAATTTTCCTTTGCTCATTTTCAATAAATTTCAAGCTGCAAAAGGCGCTGAGTACATTTAATATATACCCTTTAAGGTAAATGTCAAACTTATTTTGTTGTTTTTTTTTCGGTTCAAAGCCAGTATAAAACCTCAGTGATTATTAATGATTCAAAGTGTAGCAGAACCAGACTCAGTAGTTTTGGGAATATCAGACCACCACTTCCTTTACTGAATAAAAAATTAACGAAAATGAGAACAGGAACATACTAAAAATAGAGTGACCATCAAAACAAGACTCTTACTGAGTTGACTGCATTTAACTGCTACACAGCAAATCAAAAAATTTGTTCGATTTGCACCTCAAATCCAATTAAAACTGATTATAATTGTGCTCATTAAGACGGGAAAACAGATCTTAAAGACACCACCTTGTGCGGGGCGACGTCCTGGGCTGCCGCTCACAGGAAGGCATGATGCACACACTGTACTCGCCCGACACTGCGGGTCGCAGAATCTCCCCCTCTCCATGACGACCTGAAATCTGCTTAAGGGGTCTCATGCTAGGCTTTCGGCCCGGTCATAAAAATCAAAGCGGGAATCAGATTACCGGGAGTTCTATCTGGGTTCCCAGAGGGGGGCAGTAGGTTATTATTTCACTCTCCTCCTCTGCCCCTTTATACTTTCTACAAAACAAGCCCCCCCCCACCCCAACTGCAGAGTTCCGGTTGTAATCACAGAGACACTTAAGCACATTTGACAGCAGGAAGACCACCAGAAAGCCACACAAAGATCAGCCATCTGCTTGCTTTGGCCTCCCTGCCCGACCACCTCACACCTGGTAAACCAATACATCGGCTAGTTTTGGGTGAAACTTACACCGTTAGTCTGGAAACCATGCCATCCAGGAAGTATTTCACCAAGAACTCCTTGGGATAACCTCCAGATCCTCCTGAACCCTGACCTAAATAAGAAGTTAGAAAATGGATGGATAGATGGATAAGTGGATGGATGGCTATAAGAATGTGGCAACCAAAGTAAAGGAGGGACAAACTGACTTCTCAAGGAGTGAATGCCACCTCTGGGCGCATGCCCTCCTGAAATGTGCCAAGGGACGACGTCAGATTCATCCCATGGTGTGAAAACATCAGGCTGGATGAATCGCTGCCTCTTACTTCCCCCGTAGGGAGTGCATGCTGGGAGACATTTGTTCCTAAATCTCCATGCTCTAGGAGATGCACAGTAACATCATAACGTTCAACACAGGAGAACAAATGGCCACTTTACTGAGCCGAGATACGACTCTAATTGAAGCATTTTTAATAGCAGTGTATCCCATTAGCTGTTTAATTTTTATGAGCCATCATGAGTCATCTTTCACAAAATGTTTTGTAATTATTGTTCAAATAAAATACAAATAGAGCCCGCTAAACTGCCAGGAGCCACTCATTTTTAATAGCGTGCATCCTTCTGCATAATACTTGATAATTCTACATAAAAAATCTGCAAAATAATTTTGTCTTCATCTAGAGTTCATCTCTGTATCCCGACTCTTATCGTGTCGATCTCCACGGCGCACAGTGCTAATTTTTTGGCCCTGCGCAGATATTAAAACGGAGCCTTTGTTTTAAGGCTGAGAATTACGCTCTAATGACCCAGTTTCTCGGGTGCCTTTGGTGACGTGATACACACAGGCAGTCTAGCTAATGCAGCATCGACTTAATAGGTTCATAGTGAATTAGTGACCGTGCCCACATCTAACAAGCAATTTAAAATAATTTATTGGGGCGGGGGGAAAGCAGTGCAGTATAAAACAGACGCTTACGGGGCTCCAGTCTGCATGATGCATTTGTGTCTCCAGTCGGCACAGCGTGTGAAACGTTGTCACGTAGCGCTGGATGGGAAATGGGAATTTTTACACTGGGGGGGGGGGGGTGGGCAGAATAAAGACGTCGAGACAAGAGGAGAACGAGATCGAAGGAATACTGCCATTTAAGGGGAGACAAGGGCAGTGGAACATTCAGTTGCAGGAGAATTTCAGAAGGCAGTGCAGACTCACGCAGGACAGGGAAAAAGAAAAATGAAACACACCTGTTAATAGAAACTGCAAGGGACAAAGGAAGGCAGGAACTAATATACTAATACAAGCCTGGTCACCCCAGTGCTTTGGCTGTAGCTAATTTTAAGTTTATAATGGAATTATACAGATTTGCGATAAGATTTCTTGAGTGGGCATGAGAGTTAGAAAACGTGTCATGCCAGATGCGTGAGAGTTGGCAATGTGTATACAGCATGTCTGTTTATATTTTTATGATTGCATTCAGTGTCAGCTGAAACTTCTGATCGATTCTGATGCTGCGCAGTTTAACTGGTGTAACACAACCTTGCCAGGTGATACCTTCCCATCCGTTACTTTATGTGACATCGGCGACATGAACAGTAGACACTGTAGATGCATCACTGAGGTGCTCACCCAGGGTTCGCAGGGACTACAGCTTAATTTCCGGAAAGCAGTATTAATGGAATTCCAAAGCTTTGGAAATTAAATGAATCCCATGACCAGAGAGGTTTCCTCCATCTCCCCTACAGGGGGCAATGGTTGAAACAGAGAAGCTGGGCACCTGTGGATCCTAGACAGGCCTGCGCAGCAATGGAGAAAACTGACCATACTAAACAGGCCTGCGCAGCAGTCACGCAGAAGGGGCATCCTAAACAGGCCTGCGCAGCAGTCACGCAGAAGGGGCATCCTAAACAGGCCTGAACAGCAGTCACGCAGAAGGGGCATCCTAAACAGGCCTGCGCAGGAGTCACGCAGAAGGGGCATCCTAAACAGGCCTGCGCAGCAGTCACGCAGAAGGGGCATCCTAAACAGGCCTGCGCAGGAGTCACGCAGAAGGGGCATCCTAAACAGGCCTGC
>JAODKN010000099.1:84043-104163 GCA_026774425.1 Petrocephalus zakoni | reverse complement strand
GCAGCAGTCAGGTTTCTGTCTGGGGATGGCTGTTTATACTCAGAAATATGACGGAGAAGGGCGGCTGGGAATTATTCATGACCCTTGTGTATTATTATTATTATGCGCTATTATACAGCAATTTAGTACAGAGGGACACTCAGGAGACACACCTGTACTAACAACATCTTAATAATATTGTACCATTTTGTCACTTTTTTCATGGTGTTTACCCAAAGCAGTTTAAAGTACTTATATTATTGGATACTCTCGACTCTCGGTTCAAATATACCTAGATGGACGAATGTGGGAATGGATGGATTAATTTGGATATTTAGCAGCCCACCACCATGTCCGTAACTACTTTATCTGCTGCCTTTATCATTGCACATCCATCCATCCATCCACCCCCCCAGCCAGCCAGCCATCCTTTGCCAATGCCCGGTCAGCCCGTATAGGGTAGTAAGCCTAGCTGCTATCCCTGGAAACATAAAGCAGGGTACGAGCAGCACAAGGAGATATAGAAATATCTCATTCTACCCGGCCAAATCAGTCACCGGTTTCTCTACATTCTTTGTCTTTCAGTTTTGCTTTATCGAGTGAGGTAGATTGGGGTTAAGCTGAGGCAAACTCAGCGTAATAAAGAAATACAGGGACCTATCATTTCCTTATTTTTCCCTTTTTGCCTCTGCCGTTCTGTGAGAGGCTCTGTCAGGATTGGGTGCGCTCAATCCGAGTCTCTCTCAGGACAGTCTCGGCGCTGTTGGCAGGGCCTGCCAGGTTCAGTAGCAGCCGGGTGTATTTGGGCAGTCCGGGGCTGCGAAATACTGTAATTACTGAGTTTGCATGTACAGTCGCAGTGGTGCTCCGAAAAAAGAGAAAAAAAAAAAGAAAAAGGCAGCCAATTGAACCTGGGGTTTCACTGCGCAGTTTGAAAAAGATATATGTCACTACTAGTACTGAAAAAATGTTACGATAGCAGGATGGCATGGGAGAGAAATTGCCAATAATTACCCTTCACGTTAAATATGCTATACTGCTCTACTAATATTAGAATTAGGGCATGAGGGTTCTTCTTATATTAGATGACAAATCGTGATGGGAGGAGGTAACATTTGCAGTAACTAGTTATGATAAAGGTCAGTAATTCAATTTACTTGCTTTACTGTTGTAAAATGAGGTTTTACATAACCACCATGCACACTACTGACCAATCATTTGCCCCCATTAAAAATGAACAGTGTTTCTGCGGTCGCCCTTTTTTATGCATGTTTATAAAAGCAAATGATGGTAAAAAGTGGAATGTTTCAATTATACAAGAGTGAAAATATCAAATATTCGGTTCAATCTGCTCCCACGTAACTGGCGACCCTGTGGTGTCTGTGTGGACCATACAGAGAGCTGTGCCCTAGGGACCGGGCAAGTGGGAGACTTGGATCATTTTGGTTTCAAATAAGACCATTCTCAGTATTCCAAAGGAAAAGAAAAATCCACTCTTCCATTTTCCAAATCCTTTTCATGGGGAGGGGAATGACAGGGGTAAGTCTAGGATTTTTTTAAGGTTGGGGGTATCAGAGTGACCATAATTCATACAGGGGGACCGACCTTATCATTAGCCAATGATATGTTTTGAATCAGTAAGTGACAGCAGAAGGGGCACTCGGACACCAATCAGCTTTCAGTTTGTGCCCCGTGCCCCTACACATACACCTGGGGGGAGGGGCTGATGGCTACCTCAAACAGTACAGTACAGGATACCACTTAAAATGAGAATTTATAGGGGGAAATCACAGCCAGCTAACTAGATTACCATCTGCTTGTATAAACACTTTACTTTGATTGGACCTACCACGACCCAGTACCAAATAAGCGGTTCAGAGAATGGTGGATGGATAAATTATTACAACCAAATACTGGAAAAACAAGACCTTTTACACTTGTTATACAAAAGATTTTATATATTTCACTTGAACCAGGACCCTCCCCAAGAGAAGTATCCAGGATATGAAATCTGATGGAATGATTTCTTGAATGTCTACAGACAAATTAAACCTCATCCTAGATATAAAGCACAATTAATTAGGATATATATGCTAAATTATAAATAAACAAAATCTGGCAGCATATATGCTGTCTCTTCTGAGATGCCTGACCTCTGGCGATGAACATGTGTTCAATAACATCTACAGCTGAAGTTGTACGAAAACAGGCCTGTTTTATAAAATTTGCTTGAGTGAAAGCATCTAAAACCATGATTAGCATACAATATGCTCGTCCGCCAACACATTCCCTTTATTTAAATGGAAATAACAACAACACAAGCAGCATATGGGTGTCAGGGGGAAGAAGCTGCTTGGTGCTTCTGAAGATCTGAGGTTTCATCGCCTTCTCCCTCCTTTGCACTATGGAGACCCCAAAACACCCCCCCCCCCCCCGAGTCAACAGGCCTCTTTCGAAGCCTCCCGCGCCTTCCGTTGAGGCGTTCTGCAGCGGCATTGTCGAGAGGCCGGCTTCCCACACTTCATGCCCTGCAGCCCTTCGTTTCAGCTGTACTAGGATACAGAACCCCCCTCCTAGTGACCTCAATGGCGGCACCACACCCCGGGGGCCATCTCCGCACCTCTACCTGTAACTTCGGCCATATCTTTTAGGCTCCACCCCCCCCATCCGTCGTCCCCAGTTCCGTCAGCGATATTCTCATCGCTTTTGGCGTCTCAAAACAAGTCCATGCCTTGAATAATTCATGGCATGGCAAGCGATCCGAGAGCCGCCCCAGCGGAGAGAGATCAAGCATCTCCTCTCTTTCCTCGAGCGCACATCGTTCCTTCACCCCTGACATGGCAACAAAAGAAAACCTCCGCTGTAAATGCAGTCTAACCCTAATCCCTAACCGTAACCCCTAACTCTAATCTCTAGCCATAACTCCTAACCCTAACCTCCGCTGCAAATGCAGTCTAACCCCTAACCGTAACCCCTAACCCTAACCTCCGCTGCAAATGCAGTATAACCCTAACCCCTAACCATAAGTGTAACCCCTAACCCTAACCTCCGCTGCAAATGCAGTCTAACCCTAATCCCCAGCCGTAAACCCTAACCATAACCTCCACTGCAAATGCAGTCTAAGCCTAACCTCTAACCATAACCCTAACTCTAACCGATACCCCTAACCAGGCTCTCAGCCATCGCTCTAGGTCTCCGGCCCGCATAGAAGACCATAGGCTCGGGAGTCGGGTGCGGGAGGCAACTCCTCCGTTCTCCGAATGCCTGTTTGAACTTCGAGGGCTACGGGAAATTGCTCTCAAATGTCACGGGAGAAGCAGAAGCAGACGGCGTGCCTCTCTCATATCAAAGCGGTAAGCGCAATCACGGCTGACTGGAATGTCCGAAAAGTCCAGCCAGTCCGTTCTCATTCTTTTGTTTCACCAGGCGAGTCGGGCTGAAGGGTTTATTGTTTTTTTTTTTTTACTTTGTTCACTGCTTCGCTTGTTCATTTAGCTGGTGGATATATATATTTTTTTGTGTGTATAGATATTCATTCGCGGGGTATTATAGTGGCTTAGTGGTTAAGGTCCTAGCCTCACCACTTCAGGGTTGGGGGACAAAATCCAGCCTCCAGCTGTGTGGATTATGTTTATATTACATTATATTACCATTTTTCAGATCCCCACACAAGAAGCAGCAGCAAAAGCTGTCACCGCCCCCCCAATCACCCCTACCCCTTACCCCACACAGAGTAGTAGCTCCCCAGGTTAATTTTATCGTTATACTAGCTCCCACTGTAAAAAGGTTGGAATATTCTTAAGTATACTTTACTTGGAGTATTTGGAGTATACATATGCAGTACATTTTAGCAAACTGAATGATGGCACAATGTGTCTAGTCGCATTGATTAAATCAAGGATTGTCTTTTGCATTTTCTGTCAAAAACCAGAGGCTATCCTGTCTGTTCAATTTGCCTTAGCGACCACATTGAGCACACTTCCATTCTCGTGGCAATAACGGGCCGCCGAGAAGGCGATGGCGTGGACGCCTTGCTTACAAGAACAGCGCTGTTGCGTACAGCTAGTGCAACTTGGTGAGGTCGCTTGCTTCTCTTTCTGAGCCTCGTCTGCTACAGACACACATCGGCGACAGTGAGGGCGACAGGGGCGCCGGGGACACGCCGTTTTCGGATTATTTAGACCCTAGCTAGATTGAGCATGGTAATTCTGCTAATCCTGCTTTGGCAGTCTCACGACTGGGGGATTCTATTTCGCAAAGCACTGCTGATGGAAATGCGTACATGTTTAAGGCACCCAAATGATGCTTGGGAGTGAAAAACGTACATATGCACCAGGTGGTAGGAGAAAGAAAGCTAGATATGATGTGCAATGGCATATTTCAATTTGCGACACCTCTAACTGCCGAAAATTGAAAAGTTGAACAGTATTCCTAAGTTGCGCGGGGCTGTGCATGTGAACACAATGTGCTCCTTGGTGGTCGGTGCGTGACTCACGGTTAGGCTTCTCTGCTTGTGATCAGAAGGTTGTTGGATCAAATCCCTTAATCCATACCCCCATCATAAAAAGCTGCAAAGGCACCAGATAAAAGGCTGAGCCTGTGGTTTGAACCCAAGTTTTGTTATCAACCTGTATGTCTCAAAGGAGAGCAAGATGGAATATGCAAAAGAATAACATTGCAATGTATATCTCCTCATATTTGTTCAAATAGCAAACACAGCATAGTTGCATACTATTTGTGAGCCTATACGTCAAATCAAAACTTGTCTTATGATAATTCTCTAAGCCTCCCTGGGGACTGGGACACTGTTTCTGATTGAGTGTTGCCACAATCACATTGTGTGGGTGTATATCCACCCCCATTACCAGCGCTGTCAAAATACCAGAGGATGAGGAAATCATTAACTCAGCACTTTTGCCTGTCGTTAGCCCTGTTTATAATTAAACATACAGACGAACATCAAAGCGGCCTTTCTTGAACAAGAGAGCCAATTTAGATCAACGTAGAATTTAATTGTTTATTATGGATGAATAGTTTGTTACTATCAAAGAGACATGTTAGGGAATTCTGCCATTTAGAACTCTTCATAAAACACTTTTGGGGCAAGATACTAATTTAAAGTATCTTGAGTGATTTGAAGTTGATTTGATGTTGTAGTTCCAAAGCGGATTCCTTGGACTGCGCATTTTTTTTCCGTGGGGAGGGGGGGGGGGCGGAGTGTGCAGCGGGAATTAGCTAGTGAAGGCCCTGCTCTGATTTAACTAATCGGAAGAAAAAAGCTAGGTGGCATTTCAAAGTGACATTTTAAAAAACAAAAAATATGTCAGTGTCACTGTCAGTCTTAGGCCACATCAGGACTATGTCTGAATTACTGGGCATGTGAAAAAGTAGCGCCTTCAGGAATGAGGAGGGGTGAACGGAATTCTCTGCGCTAAGTGCACTCACCTGACACCAGCTAAATGATACATTTCAGTACAAAGATTACTATGACTACTAACAGGATATGGATGTGAAAATGGAAAACAATACCTCAACACTCACTCTGCAACACAGGCCACTAGCTCTCCTCTTCATTAAATGACTGTTATTATATTTCCAAAACATTTCATCATTGTGTAATACATAGCTACATATTTCTGCAGAGAGAAAATTACGATTTAAATATTCTGCGGAGAGAAAATTATGCAATAAATACTTGCTGATGAACATTTCGGACAAGAATTAAAATAACAATATAAGAATTTAAATGCAAATAGCAATCAGAAAGATGTGGTCTGGGGGGGTGTCATTAGGTGAAATGACAAGCCCCTATATAAGCAGCTTGCAGACCCTGTAAGCAACTGGTCATTCATTTCTTAATGGTTAATTACTATTTATACTGTATGCTGTCACTTGGGAACTCAGTCTTTCTTATGTAGAGAGTGTTTTTGAGGTGTGTTTGAACCTGGGTCCGGCTTGGTGGGAGGATTCAAATAAAAGTATTTAATAAAACCCTTGTTATATTCTTTTAACTCAAGTAGCTTACGCTAGTAGATGGTATAAGATGGTTATATCCCAGTTGTTGCTGCTCAGTGATGGTTAAGCTGTGTGGGTCACCATGCAGCCGTATAACCAGCCTCTTATGCTGGTCATGCTGGTATGACCAGCTATGCCATCAATTCCATCATGCAACAAAATATCTTTTAAAAGTTTTTTTAATGGGGGTTTCTATATTGACTGGCGCTGTACATATTTCGCCACCTGTGAATCAGCCCTCACTTAAAAGCCGACGGATTCAAAGCCCAAAGAGAGCAGGCGCTCGCTTCACGCTCCCCGTAATGCCACGTAAAGGTCACTTATAAAATACATTTATATCACGTCGCCTCTTAGAAATCTCCTGTTTTTTGCCTTTTTGAAATCTAGCTCCCCTACCCCGAAAAAAAACTGTAATAACGTAATAAACATAGCTTGTTTGAAATGGAAATCGTGATATAATTGTGATTCCCGGGTGAATTGCTATCATCTTCGATTAAAAAAAAAGTAATGAGTTTGCAATCGATTTTTTAATTTTATTTTCAGATAATTTTTTTAATTATCCTTAAACAGAAAGATGATTGCACTAAAAAAACTGTTATAAAGCATTATTTTAATGCCTGGCCGACTTAACTAGACAGTGAATTACCTGAGAAGCATAGCCGTAATTCTGTCGGCTTTCTCCTTACACCGCATGCGCAATGCCAGCGGCTACAGTACCCAGCGCATCCAGCTCCAGCTGATTCTCTTGTCCGTTTGATTTGAGACTGCCGCGATTGTCGGTTCATCAGTGAACGCTGGGTCCCTCGCTAGGAGATTTATATCTGGCAGAAGGCAGCTGCGCAATTGTTTTTCGGTAGCTGTTGATTCATCTTGCCATGCGTACGGTTTGCGCACGCACACACACCGGAAAAATGCGATTTTGGTCTACGTGACTTGAGTCTCGTGGCGATGAAATAGACAAAGTGAAATATCCTTGTGAATTATAACATTCCAAGACTAATTCAAGAGTTCAGACTTTTAAAAACAGTCTTAAGCGAGCCAGGCTTTATGACCCACTGAAGTAACATGGGGTGCTATGGCTCTCTTGGATATTTGAAAACTATATGTATTATCCATAAGTTATTTACTGATCATCCATACAGTATATGAATTCCATAAATCTGTGAATGCACTAATGATCCAGTACTGGGTCAAGGGTATTTAGTAACCAGTTTCTTAGTGCAACATTCATAATATAAGAAAAACTCCATAATAACAAAGAAGAAATAATAAAAAAAACTTATTTTTTTTATTGCAGTTGCACGTGAAGGTTTTGATAGATAACTATGAGTGTCAGTTTTATGGTAGCATCATAAAAAAAACAATGTGACTACATAGATAAGCTCAGCGATCAAGCTCAGAGATAAGCTCAATTTCAAACTGGACTCCCAAGTCTTTGACTGCAATCATGTTTCCTAGGAAATACTTTTATTAGCATTAAATGCAGCAGCACAAAGCAGTAGTTATAGCACAGTGGCTTAGAAAATGAAGAACCGTGGCAGGTCTTTGTTTATATATATGTGTGTGTGGCTGAATTAGCTTAAAATTAGCTTGAAATTTATGAGGGCAGATCATTTATTAGTGCAAAAGAGTGAGGCAAATTAAAATAAAATGTCTTCTAAATGACTCGTTTTTATCAAGTTCACTTTGTAATTGAACACGTTTAAGTGGATGTAATTTAAGTCTGACCACCAACAGTGAGTTCATTAATGTATGGGATAGTGGCCTATATTTTGTGTTGTAAACTAGAGATATGATTTTAATTTGATTGCTGGGAAGTTTTTATTGTAATTTGAGCATCCATACCCCATAGCCATTTATCTGAAATTTAAAGCATTATATCACAGCCGTATGCAAACTGGCATACAGCAACATATAATTAAATTAATCATGCTAACATTCTCTGTTTTTTTCATTTAACTGCAATAAACAATATCCAGGCACAATGGAAGCACAATGAAAGCTGGTGTACCTCACAGCAAGGAATCTGGAGTGCATACCTGTATTTAATTAACAGTGAGCACATAGAGGCATTGTGTCTCAAATTGAAATTACATCATAATCAGGGTTTTATAAACTGTAATTCAGTAACCTTTCCCTAGGGGGCGCCACCTGCAATGTTAACAAATAAGCCGTCGGTAGAGATAAATAGAGGGAAGCAGTGTGAGTAGGCGGGGTCACCACATGGTCAATGCCCCAGGGCATCACAGTGGTTGGGCATGCATAACGCACGTAAAAATCTGCACCTGGCCTTAAAACTCAGACTGAATGTTGGTGAAGGAGGATATGAAACAGACGGTGCCTGGATGTGTAGCTTGTACTGGTTTTATTTATTTCATGTGCGACTGTGCCCGCTGGTGCATGTAGGTGGGCGTGTGCAGGAATGGTGGAGGGTCACGTGGTCCTTATGGATATTATGTATGAATCAGCACCCCATTCTCAACCTTTTGTTCTGAAGTACAGGCGCAACAGTTCTTTTGTTAATTCTGACGCTGATTAAAATCAAGACATTCACAGTAAAATCCAGGCACTGAGAACACACGTCCCCTAGCTACGCTGACCCCAGGTTGCTTTTGTTCCCCACAGTCTTGCCTTACTTGACAGATTTCTCTCTGTGAGCTGTTGACCTTGACATTCCCCCTTCGGGTCTAGCTCATATCTGTAGCCGATCTCCAGTCCCGGCGCGCTTTATCATGGCAGCCAATCCTCTGTATATGCAGGAACTAACGGGACTTCAAAGGACTCAAGCCAAAGCTCTTCCCCACCCACTGGCCTTCACTGGAGGTCACTCCCTCAGTTACCATCATGATTCACAGGCAGCTCAGTTCAATGTCAAGTGCATGCTTATTTTAACCTATGACTTTCAGATGTTACATCGTTCCCAGAGAAACCTGCTTCTGCCTGTCATGGTTACCATCACAGCTACATATACTAGCTGGGTCGGCTTCTTAATCAAAAGCAATTTCAAGCAATCAAGTCTGTCTACCTGGTTGCACATTTGTTTACTCAAGGGTGTTAGGGCTGGGCCCCTACTGGGACTTGGAAGCCAGAACCTCGTGGATCGATGAATCCATGCCCTCAAAAACAACACTACACAGCACCCCAATGGGCCCACAGTCAGACGTGTGATTCCCAGCGGGTATAGCACGTGCATCCTCAATTTTCCAAAGACTCACGCCGTAAATGGGAAGAAAAATTGTTACTGGCGTCGCACATTTACATAATAATTCCGATGGAGTTTATTACGGAGCTTAACAAGTGCTCAGAAGTTCACACGCTAACCGCTAATTAAGCCGCCGATAAAATGTTGCACAGGGCCATCACACTTTACCAACAACAAAAGAGAAAGATCAGCATAAGTAGGTTATTTGGCCCGGCCCGTGCCAATGAGACGTATTTTCCTTGGGGCTGTTTTGAAAAACCTTACGAGAACCTACCGCCGAGCAGATTGCTGTGTTGGAACGCACCTTTTTCAAGGAACCTGTTATTTTTTCTGGGGGTCTCCCTCCTCTCTCTGTGTCACCCGCGCCCGGTGCGTACGGTGCAGCACACCGAGCTTTTGTGTGCCGTGCCCCTTTCCGCCCTGCTGCTTATTGTCGGTCTCTAATTAGACTCAAGAGCCTTTTAGCGCTCCAAGCAAACTTGTTCCCTTAGCGAATAACGTATTCTCAGAAGCACTGAATTAGAACCATTGAAGACCGGGAAAAAGGCTTGCTTATTCTTTTCCTTGAAGGCTGTCAGAAAAACAGAAAATAAATTACAAACAAAGGCAACCATTTTTCAAATATTCTGAATTTTCCATCCCATCTTATTGCTATTACTGTTTTATTCAAACCAAAAATTCCAGTTTTTTATGCATTTTTGCAACAAGAGAAAGATTGTTAATTGATAATACAGGGTTTTGACTCTGCTTTGTGTGCTGCTATGAAGCAAATAGTCTGTGACATAAAAATAGGCATTAGACACCATGTTCACATCTGCAATGTTGAGTAACACAATTATGTAATCGCTGGATCTCATTTGTACTGGTGTCCTCTGCCAGTTTGTATAGATCTCAGTTATCTTCAACAAAATAAAATTTTACAAGTTTAAGGCAAAGTTTAACTTATATAGCTATACTGTAGCTGTGTCTATATCAACAGGATACAGTACTGTGCAAAAGTCTTAGGCAGTCAATGGAAATATTTCCAGGTATTTATCTGGGTCAGTAGTGTATACATGCTCAGAACAAAAAATACTATTTAGCAATAGAACAAATTAAGAATAACACAATAAAAACTAACAAGAAGTTCTTCTGTACTGTAATGTACTGTTATGTTGCCAAATGGCTAGAAGAACCTTCCTGAATCTCCCAAACCACTCCCCTGGGCCACCTCAGCCATTACATGTACTGATTACATTTCTCCACCAGCACACATAATTAATTAATTAAATTGGTTTAAAAAAAGTCAATGAGGTATTGATTAGCCATACGAGGTGGGCTAGTCAAACAATACGTCGGTGTATTGGTTGCCGTCTGTAAATACCGGGACAACCTTAGGACAGGTTTTAAAATGGCAGACACCAGCATGAAGATCATTTTCTTTGACTGCCTAAGATTTTTACACAGTACAGTATATTTTCAACATGAGGTGTTTTGAATTGACTGTTAATCCATCCATCCATCCATCTATAGCTCATGAAACACAGGGCACAGGGCAGCCCCCCCCCCCCCACCACTGTTTCTAGCACCAGTGTTCATATTTGTTTCGAAGTGGTGTGCTGTCCATTCTAAGGCTTTGTCTGACTGTAACCAAACCTTCTGAACATTTATGCATTAGGTCGCAGTCATACATTTCTGCTTCTTGTAATAAAACAGTAAATAACCAACAGCAGGTTTGCCATCATGATACTGTAAAAACGTTTCTTTTCTGTTATTAAAAGTTTTTTTTTATGAAAAATACAATATGAACTTGTTTTTTTGAATACTTTCCCAGTATTTTACATTAAACTGAAAATACATTGCATAGCTGTTTTTCTATTTTTACAGAATCTTACTGTTGATTTATTTTAATGCACATTTTAGTTTGTATGTTTTACATACATTTTAATAAATCTATTTTTTACCTTAAGTTAATACTGTCTTAGCATGTTATACACATATCAATAGTCACTCTAGATATGATTAAAGGCACTTTAGTTAATGAAAAGGCAATAATAGACCTTACTGTTTGTCCCAAAATCTCTGTCCAAAGCTGGCTATAAGAACACAACGCAAACCATAACAAAATGTTCTTTGTGAGTGACTGGAACAGGTTCCAGCCTTGGTGGCCCTCTGACTGCGTGAGAGAGGGCGAGAGAGAGAGGGAGAGAAATGAGCTCCATAATAACTTTCATTGCAACGTACATGTTCTCATGTACAAAATCAGCATGTGTGCCCCTCCTTTCCTTATATCATAAATGTGACCAATGGACATAAGAATGCAGAGAAAAATATCCCAATAACGGAACAAACCCCTCAGCCAGACAAAATATTCCAGCCTGGAACAGTCAAACAATCAACTTAATTTAATATATTTTATGTTTATTAGCGGTAAAGTGCTGTATTTAAAAATAATAGGTTAATACTGTTGGAATATTAGTGTCAATTAACGGGAATCATTTAGAGTGTAGAGGCATTATGTTGGCACTAAGGACCAGGTATACCTAACCAAGTCGCCACTGAATGTTTATTAAAAGAATCCGACAGGAAACATTTTTACTTTCTTACTCACCTGACCCTGAGACATATCGCTACTCCGCTTATGCAAAGGACATACCAAATGATCATTTGCCTACCAAAGGACACACATTAGCGTGCAAAGAATGCCTCGTGCAAGAGTTCACTATTTTCTTTTTCGTCTCTGTATTGCTGAAATTTGGAGATTGATTAATGCACACACGTCACTATCTGTAGCGCAAAAGCAGTAAGTTTAAAATATATAACTGATGCAGATAACAGAAAGAAAAGTCATAGAATCATTTTTGTTAGTGCTAATGTCATCTTTGCAGAATTACATGTGACACGGGTATGATGCCAATGTTATCACATTTTAATTGACGACTACTTGTAATGAGACAGCAGATTAAATAGTCATTTAAGATATAGATGTAGAAGATATAGGGCAGACATTCCCTATGTCCCAGTTAGGGTCCTAATTCAAATGTATAAACTGTGAGCAATTTTTCAGTGGTCTGACACATTGACAGTGTTTAATTTGAGTTTCTCAATGCTTCCTGGAGTCTAGCAGAGTCTTGTTTACATTGTGCACAACCCACTGCTATGCAATTAAAATTAATTTGATTCACTCATAGTAGCAAACGTTCTTTTGTTCTGCATATGTTTCCTGTCATGCCGGCATCAGGTTGGACCTGAAAGCTGTACCTTGGGTCAGGGAAATTATTAAACTGCATTGCTGCATCCATGTGTACCACAGCAAAAATGGGTACAAACTGTACACTCCTTAGGATACACATGTTAGGTATGCAAAAAATATGTAAACAGCAGAAGATACCTCAGCAGATATAATTCAAAACATTAAACACACTTTAATATTATATATTTTTAGGTATTCCTTTGCTTATACATTATTATTATTTTTTTAGATCGAGGTGCGCCCAAGGCCCCCGGCAACCTTCCAATTACAGGAACAGAGCTTCACCTGCTGAGCCACACTCTGCCTCCAAAATATTAGATTATAAAATTATTAGAGATTAAATCCTGGGTATGACGTTATACTGCATCTGGCCCTACAAGCGGTCCTCCAACTTGCAGGATTTGGTGGTTGCTAGTGTGATTGGCAATCCATCCCAGGAGGACTCGAAACCGCCGGAGAGCCAATGGGCCCAGGCCCGCTGGGGGTCGGAACCGGTGTGGTGCTGAGGCATCGGCTGCTGCACGGCCAACCCAGGTAAGTGCATGGACCACCATCTCTCCAACATGATGGCCGTCTTCCTCTGCTGTCCGAGGAGCTTCGGAACTCCGCATTTCCGTGCCGGTAATCTCTGAGGTATGCAGACTAGGGGATGGCCAGACCTCTGTGGGTGGGTAACCCTATTTTTGGTCTGGTCACTGACCGGACCTGATATCATCCCATGGAAATACCCATCTTTAAAGCTACAGAGGTACTGTATGCAAATATGAACATTTAAACACTATATGCAATTTTGGATCTTTCTAATCCATATTACACTACGGCTAATCCAGGATAAATAAGGAATTAAATAAATGCGAATATCATCACTCTGCAAACTCTGTTTCGAAGTGTCGAGTTGGTTCAGATCTTCATTATATTAGGCTATTTAGAATTGCAATGTGCACTAAAACGGAAAGGGAATCTACATCAGGTCTTTAAAAAAGTGGGCAGTTTGAACGTTTGAGTGTTTCTTCAAAGGAGAGAACAGAATACATCGCCTCATAAGGAGGGATATACATTTCATGGATACGCTCTCCTCTGTTTTGTATGTTTTTATTGTGGGAGTTTAATCTCTTTCCAATTGACATGTCCCCAGGCTAGCTGCAAAAAAAAATAAAAATAAATACTATAAAAAAGCAGAAACAGAAACAACAGAAATTAGGACAGGATGAAAATTTTATGTATTTTCAGAGTGCTGCTCCTATTATATTTATTTTAGAAGGTTTATTTTATTAAAAAAAATAAAAAAAAGATAATTTAATCTTATTTTCTCGGCTGTGGTCATGGTGGCCGTGGTGCTGAGGGACTTTCTTAGACTAATCCCTACAAAGTCGGTAATAACCTGTCAATCCAGGCTCTCCTTCCCCCTTCCAGTCAAGACCTTCTATTTTCTGAGGGCCACATCAGAACAAGGTGGCCAGAGAATGCCTGTAGGGGGAAAAATCAAAGGGAATAATTTGGGGCAATTAAAAATGATTCTGCATCTTTGAACAGAGCCTATCCATAAACATCTATGAAAATACGAGCAAAATCAAAGAAGAAACAACAAGGTATTAGAAAAAAACTAATGTTTTCTTGTTCCATTTTGGTACTTTTGCCTATGGCACTGATCAGGGGCCTTGAGTCCTGTGGAGTCAATGGTTTGTAGAACCTTTTTTTTTGTCCTAATGCAATCATCATGCATCTGAATTACAAATTTCCCTGTGCGTTTTATGAAAATTGAGAGGCCTTGTCAACAAAATTCAATTTGCCATCATTGTTCGCTTGGGCAGTTTTTTGAAATATTTAAAAAGGCCCAGTTTCGGCGTTAATTTAGAGTCTCTAGACAAAGAGATCGATGCCAAAAGTGATTAACATATCTGTGGTTATGATATGCTTCTCGAACGTACTGACTACAGGTTAAAAAAATTCAGTATACACTTACGAGATTAGAAACAGTTCAGTGAAAGCTGGCTGTTTCTTGCCCAAAGGTATGTTTTGAAAGAGATATTTTTTGTGATAGACTTTTGCGAATTCCTCGTTTAACGGCAGGATATTTTCCTGCAATGGTTGATCATTTCCTGCTTGAATATTTCATGCATGGACGCTGCTGTTTCGTTATACTTAGTTCTTAAGTGGATAATGTGCATCGAGCAGGAAGCATCCCGCCAGAGTTAGCCTCATAGCTGGCCTCTCCCGCCAGTGCCATGAGGTCCGTCAGAGACATCAGAGTGATTCATATCAGGGAGATGTGTGTGATCGCCAATGCCTTGGACACTGCTCTGGGGTGGGGTGGGGGGGGGGGGTTGGGAGGGGTAGTGAATATCCAAGAGCTTAGGGGAATATCCAAGTGGTTAAGACGATGTGGAAGTTCATCCATCATAATCAGCCAAATCACTGGTGGAGATGGCCGTGTTACAAAGAAAATATGGACAATTACACCAAGAAGTAGCAGCGAAGCCGAGTGTTAAGCCTCATGGTGAATGATTAATTTCAGTGCCAGTATAGCAGCTAAATGCCGAGCCGCTGCGCAAACCGCAAAATACCGTACAGAGAATAAGCAGTAATAATGCTGTACATTAGACTGCTTCATCTTAGGTGCTTTCAGGCAGGTAAATTACATACCGGTATATTCCTCACCTATCACATGCATGACACATGAAATTAATAATGGTTAAAACAAACACTAGTTAGTAGTTTCCTTAAAATGATGGGAGCAACAAACATTCACATGTACAACTGAAATACAACATTTTAAAATAGAAAATGTTATTATAATAGACCAAAAACACAACATTATTGCTGTGCTGTGTGTGTATTGCAAATCGCCATGTGAATAAGGGCAAACACATTGGGATAGCCCTGTTTGACCTGTATTCAAAGAATATTTGCAAGACAAATAGATTTATGCATATAAACAAACCATCTACTTTACTATATACTCCCAGCACTTTTTTAATGTTGTGTTCCTTTTATTGTTAGTTCCGAAATCCTACCACCATACTTAGGGGACCATTGACTTCTTGCAGTTAGAAAAACCTAAAACAATAATAATCTTACAATCCATTCATCTATTTTTTATAGTCGCCTGCCCAGAAATTCCCTACTACTCTTATATAACTACGAGAAGATGCCATCTTTCTGTTCTGTTCTTTCTGTATGACAAAATAGTTCCTCTTACTGTATGTTTACATTGTGGTGCAGGAATTCACTTTATTTTCAAATTTTCATAATAAGGTTTCTTATGTAAAACCATTGTCTTGAGAATACATGTTTATTTTGAAGAGCTGCACTGTGCCCGTGAGACATTTACTTGTAATAGTAGAATTATTCAAAATAATCAGGAGCTACACTTGCATGTAAATACAGTTGCCCGTAGCTATGATTAAAAAAATAAATCATACCGCTATTGTTTTTGCGAATGTTGGTGTATATAAATCTTTGAATGTAAAGAGGACTTGTCTTGCATCCCACCTGTCTTTTCTGTCGTGGACATAAGCACATATATACAGACACACTCCCCAGGCATCTGATTGGTCCATGTCCAACTGTGGAATTGTGGGATTGCGGCAGTCTGTTCTCCATGCAGTCTCACACATTCCTCTCCTCTTACAAGGGGCTGAATCCCGATATCGAAGTGAGGAAGCCGCCAGCTGGATCAGGGGCGCACTGGCGATGATTCCAAGCTCTATTCCAAGCCCCATTTGGGGTTTTTAAGATGATTCCTGGGGAGTAACCCCATCTTGGCTGCGTGTCTCTGGAGCTCGTCCCTGCTTCCTGTAACAAAGAGAAAGCATTAACTAGAGAAACATACACCTACATCTATACTGTATCTATCCACATCTTATCGTCATTATTTAGTTTCTTCTGCCTAAGATAAGTCATTCTGTGTGGGAAGTCACATAAAGGGCTTTATTGAGCTGGAGATCTAATCTCTATATATCGTCAGTGTTTGGGCAGCTTTTGTAATTTTTGATAAGTGCCAATAACACTAGGTGTAAAGTGAAGTGTTGGAAAATGAAATAAGCTTGTGAGAGAAGCCAGGACCGCCTTTGGCAGTAGTGGTGTTTGCCACTACTCAAGCCACCTATTTGAGTGGGGCCTCTGAGGTTTGAGGGCCCCCTGTTGGCTGCAAACAGTCACTACACTGTGGGGACCCCAAAGTGAATTTTTGATTGGGGAAGGCTAGAGTACAGCAGAATGTAGAACCTCAGGCATACAGTTTACCATCCAAGATGCCCCCCTTCTGCCTTCCCATAGTCCACATAGCATGAGGCTCCACGGCCCTTGCTCTCGGTTATTTTTAGCACTTGTGTCCCAAAACAACATGTATCATAGCTAATTGTACTATACAGCTAAAGGCACCCACAGATCCATCCCCTGTATCGGGGGCGGTGGGATTTTTATTTCTGAGCTGAGCTGGTAAATACACAAACAAACCTCCCACACACACTATTACCGCGGTGATTATGGGGGGAGCGGGCGCAGCCAGAGTGCCCTCCCACTGATGGGTAGGGTTGGGGAGGCTGATGGATTTGCAGTGAAGGGCTAATATTTGGAATAACCCCAGAGTAGATTCTGGAATGCAGGCATGGGGGGGGGGGCAGGTGTGATCCCATCTGTATCCAGAGAATATTAAATCCTGTCGTTTTTACATCTCCTGGCTTGTATACGTTTATATGAAAAACACAACTTGTTCAGTTCCAAGAAGTTGATCATTTTACTTCTAAAGTTTCAGCGTGAAATAAGTAAAATCCTGAGGTTTGTCACCTATATTGTGTAAGACAATGGCAGAGTGGAGGAGGGTAATTGGGGGCCAGTTTGATATGCGGAAATAAGCATTCTGATGTTTCTGCAAAAGCTAGACTCCCCCCACGTGCCATATCCCGTGGACCAACCTGCCTGGCTCAGCCTCAAACACTCCAACAGAAAGAGAGCCGCAATGCGGGTCTAGTGAGCAGCGAGTCGGGCACAATTTAATCATTTCCCTTTGAAAACTATTACGCCCCGGCACAATTTCCCAAGTAAACCTGTTCACTAGAGGGGCCCACAGAATGCTTTACAGGTTTTAGATAGGCGCCCGGGCCAATCCACAAACACATTTAAGCAAAAGCCCTCTGTGGCTGTAACCTTTTATGAACTGCTGCTTACCAAACACAAAGGTCTCCGTAATAGTCGCTCTCCATTAGAGCCGGGGAGGTATTAGGGAGTGCAGGCGCGGGATTTCCATCACCGTCGTGAACGAGATGGAATTTCCCCAAGGGTCCCTAGATAGCATTGACAGTCGAAGCCCAGTTCTTTTCACGCAAGCTTCTGGAGACGAATACCTCAGTTGAGGTGGCGTTGGCTGCTGCTGGCGGCCACTGTTCCTCACCGCTGATAAATGAGCCCCAGTGGCCTCTCAAGTCCCATTTGTCATGCTGAGATAATATAAGCTCCGGTGAGGAACAGCCAAGCTTGAGTAGAAGGGTTAATCTGAGTTCACAGCCTCTATCTCCTTCTATATCATACACCGGCAACAGGAAGTACACAGACAGGAAGTGTATAGAAGTTCTCAGTTTGCGTTCTTTTCCATTTATTAAGAAATCAAATTCTTTTGCCCAAGACCGAAAAACAAAAGTTTGAGTTATTAAGCCCCAAAGGAAAAAGTAGGACAGGACCATCCCCCTTTTTAACAGACAGCGCTGTTAGCTGTCCTGCGTGTCATTAGCTTCTGCGCTAACCCCCTTTGTTTCTTCCGGATTGTCATAAATTGAGTTCGAATCTCTGCCATAGTGGGACTCAGTTATCCCAGTCATTAACTTCCTTTAGCGTCCAATGGAGAATGTAGGAATGGAATCCATAGTTTGGGGAAAGACACCAAGTACAATGGGACTGCTGTCACGGTGCGAAGTGTAGGAAAGAGGGCCAGCAAGCCCGGCTTGAGAGTGCTATTGATCTGGGTGGATTAGGACCCCTCGTCTGTGGGGACATCTTCAGTATCTGACAGATTATTACAGGCTTTTCCGGGATTTGGACCTTGAAAGACTCCCAGCACAATAATAGTGTATGAGGCAGACATATCTAATAAGATAACCATAAGCTTCAGTAAAACAAGGGTCTCTGCAAGTTTCCAGCAGTGGCAGCAATCTTCACTACTCCTCCCCCCCCACCCCAATCATTCCTTCCTCTTTAATTTCCATGGGCGCAAACAGGATTTGGAAAACAGATTGACTCTCTTTATTAGTTGCTTGCCGGCGCAATTCGGTTATGTGCTCCGACACTGTGGCCATTTAATATTTCAGATCAAAATATTGTAATTTGAAGGAGTAATGGGCAATAAGCTGACGGGGGAGCAAGCCTCCCGACATCTGCCCCAGAGATACGGAGAATCCCATGAGGCGAGCTCTAGCCAGGGCTTGTCCAACCCTGCCTTGGGCAGACGGGGTCTCCAGCTAGCGCGTTTACGAACAGTCGAGCCGCTGCTCCGATCGTGTCGAATGGCTGCACCCACTTTTAGAGGCTCTCATGTCCCTCATCAGACATCATCAGGGGCTGATGACACCTAGGAGGGACCGGCCTAGTATGCGTACTTAGCAGCCTTGGCCCTGCATGACTCACCACCAAAGTCAGGGGCGCATTAAAAACATTGCCGTATTTGCATAAACAAATGACCTGCTTGAAAATTATAGGCCGTTACAGCCTGATCCCAGAGGGCCGTGGAGGCTTTTACATGAGTCAAGCAGGCGGTGATTCCTCTCTGGCATAGTTTGCCAGCATTCACCCTCTTCTGGCCCTAACTTAACATTAAACAGAGGCGAGTTTAGCAGCGGAAGACTTTACCGCGTGCGTAGGCGCCTTGCCGGCTCAGCCTGGGAAGGGTTACGGAAAGTCAATGTGGCGCTAATATTCCACAAGCACACGGGCGCCAAACAGCCCCACCGTTCTGCTGATAGACGAGCAGTGCCAGTTTTCATTAGTATGCGTGCTGGTCAGCAAGATGGAGACAAACAGGAAGTTGAAGATGAATAGTGTTTTTTTTTTTTAACAGGGAGATAGCGGTTGAGTAGATTTTCATAACCAGCATTGTTTAAATTCCGCTCATGATTACTATCCATTTCCTTAAAAGTCTTCAGGAATTTCCCCTTCATCTTTGGGAGACACACACCCTTATATGGAACCTGTTAATTCTATCGCTTGCAGACTCCCTTCCGGGATGCTCCTTTGCCGGGTAGCTCCCGTTACATCACTCACGCGTTTTGTCTTTGTACTTTTCCCCTGGGAAAATATAGCATGCTACATTTGCACCACAGCGGGAGGCTAATGCTAGCCTCCCCAACTGCATGTGAGCCCCCGACCGCGACCCTCTCTCTCCCTCCAGGTCCAGCACCCGCCCCCCAGCCATTATTTTATTTTTTAAAATAGTCCGTGTCCCCGCGTTGCTTTCTGTTTTAAAACCCCGCATTCTGCTTGCTGTAGGATTAGCGCTGTTGTATGTTTCAAATTTGACAGCTGTTTCATTCAGCTCCGCAGCGTGGAGGCTCTGCGATAAGACAGATATGGGCTCCTAATCTCTCTCCTGCCTAAATCCTTTCCAAATCTTCTATTTCTCTATCCTACTTCCGGGGGGGGGGGGGGGGGGGGGGGGGGGGGGGGGGGGGGGGGGGGGGGGGGGGGGGGGGGGGGGGGGGGGGG
>JAODKN010000099.1:42769-79677 GCA_026774425.1 Petrocephalus zakoni | reverse complement strand
CATACACATAGATACACACAAGCACATACGCATACATACAGACACATACACACACATACGCAGACACAGAGACAGACACATACACGCCACGCATACTGTATAAACACAGACACACACATACACAGACAAAGATAAAGACACCCCTGTTGATTGACACTACTAATGGTAGATATTAAGCCGTGGAATGAGGACATATATGAGGCTATATGTGTGTGTGTGTGTGTGTGATCCAGATTACCTCTGCATATGTACAGGTTACTTGAGCATGCCAGTCATTGCCTGACAAGCCGGCTCACTGCATCAGTGGCAGAATGGCCCCGGATGAGCGAAATACACACACCAGATCCGCAATAAACCAGCTGCTTTACACTTTGCCGAAAAAACGAGACAAACAATACAATCGAAAGATCAGCTGCACAGAACAAGCAACAACTGAGAAATATCAGGTTAAAAGCAATTTCGTCCACACAAAGATGAATTACATTGCTGCGCATTGAGGTTTCTGAGTGCCAAATATAATATCACTTTAGCATATTACTATCTAGTATTCTGTCAGGTTTGGTGTGTCTCGGGGATGTAGGGATGGTGCACGTCAGACCAACCGTACAAAACGAGGTCCATTAACGCCAGATGGATTTTTATTTTGGGCTGTTTCCTGTTTTCAGTACAGAGCCAGTGGGGGCATTGTGTGGCTAAGCCTGGGGTGCCCAATACGTCGATCATGATCGACTGCTAGATCGCGAAGGTAGTGGGGGTAGATCGCGCGACATTCAAAAACATTTTTTTAGATACCACTTGATTGACGTAAAGGGCAGCTAGTTTGCTGCCGCTTAATTAAAACTTTGTTACATTACAGTAGGTTACCATAACATCTGCTTTGGTACCTTCTCTTCTAACGTATCTTGAAGATCACACGGGTCACCAGGCAGAAAATGTGAATGTATTGCGAGGTAATGCGAAACTCCAGTGACCCGGCCAGCCTTAGGAATTATCTACTAAAAAAGGGATATAAAACAATGAGTGGGGGAGCCGGACAAAGTAAGAAACCAAAAACTTATCATTTCCATGTAGGATGGCAGGAGGCCATTTTTTCTCACCATGTGATATTCGACCACCATAAATGTATTGCATTGTATTGTGCTGTAAGGGTTCATGCAGTGAAACAAGGTTCGCCAGCATATACTGTAAATTTAAAGTGTACTCAGTGTACATATATAACATTTAGCATTTTTATGTGGGTAGATCATTTTGACCTGGTCACTTTAAAAGTAGCTCGCAAGCCGAGAAAGTGTGAGCACCCCTGGGCTAAGTGGATACGATGCAGTGGCCATGGTCAGAAGTCTGATTCTACCATGGCAGATGGACTTTGGGCCCTTGGGTTGGTCCTGCAGGACTTTGGGCCTTTACCATAGAGATGTGTGCAGGACCCACCTTCCATCTCATTCCTGCAATCATGGCTTTGGCCTGCATCGGGCTGCCTGGATGAACGAGTACAAACCGAAGCTCCTTAACCTTCAATTGGACCGCAACCTCCATCCCAAGCTTACTATCTATATCAGGGGTTCCCAAGTCTTCCAAAAGACCACAGAACATTGGCGCTTTGGGGGAGGGCTTAGTTCATTTCTGAAAATGCACTGCATATATTTTCAAGCCACGGCCCTGATATTTGCAGGTTCTGATTGCATCTGAAAGGAAACTGGAAGTGGCTAAACTTAGTAAATCTGCCCCCCCATTTGATTCACTGGCACACCTGAGCCCCAAGGTGTATACCACTTTGTGGTCATCCAAAGATTGGAAACCCCTAATCTATTTGGTATTTATAATACTACAATATCCATCCAGCAATTTTCCTTAACTACTTAGCCAGTACAGGGTCATGGTTACGTAACCCCAATAACAACCAGTACACCAGTATAGAATAGAATAGTGATACTTTATTCATCCCAGTGGGGAAATTGTCTTTCTCCTGTCCCACCTTGCTCTCCATGAGACACACAGACACATAGACAGGTGAGAGCGAGCTTAGGGGTCACAGCGCAGGGTCAGCCAGCGTCTAGCGCCCCTCGAGAAATTGCTGAAGAGCCCAGCGGCGGCATTCATGTGCGGGTCATGGGATAGAAGGACAGTACACAAAGCCGAGGTACACTCTGCACAGCCGAGGAGAGGAACAATCTGCTTGGATATGTTTGAATTCAAAATACCTGTAAATACATTTTAAAATGATGTTCCCTGCCACATACCTACTTTTCTTCAAGTACAGCTTATACAAAAACATTGTTGTTTCTCTATTGCTATGTTTCCGTGACACTGTTAGCTTACACTGTTATTCAGGCTCTCGTTTCTTCAGCACTCATAAAACGGTTGAGCACATACTGAAATGTACTGCATGTAGATATGGAAGCACTCCATCATGGAGTGACTGACACCAGTACAGGCCGTCCGAATAATTTACTGTGGTGCCTCAGGAAGGAGAATTAGCCGCAGCGACTTAAATTTGGTACTTGAGAGGACTGAGCTTTGGAAATGGAAAGGCCATCTATTCCATTATATATTTATATTGTAGCTACATAAACTTCTCGAAAAAGTTCTCCATCATGATCAGTTCATTGAAAAGAATATGCTTGTAGCTGGACATTGACTTCCAGAGATAATTGTTCATGCCGTTTCTTTTTCAGTAATCAAGGAAAATGCTAGTAACGTATGAAAGAATGACTGAATATTTTGGCATATTTGGATACATAGGATTTTTTTTCCTGCCTGGCCTAATTCTAGTTATATCCAGGAAGGATATATACATTCAGCTAGTACATGTAATTAGTACTGGATAGGACCCTCTTCTGCCTGCAGAACCCCTCCAAGAGGCCATAAGTTGTGCATTCAGAGAAGCCTTTCTGCTCACTACTGTAGTATTGAGCTGTTATTTCTGTACTTGCGGCCTTCCTGTTAGCTTTAACGAGTCTGCCCATTCTCTCCTGACCTTTCTCATTAAAAAGGTGTTTTTCGGCTACAGAAATGCCATTGACTGAAAGTTTTTTTGTTCATCACACCATTCTGTGTAAACTCTAGATGCCGTATTGTGTGAATATCATTGGAGGGTGGCAGTTTCAGAGATGCTGGAAACATCCTGTATGGCACCAACACTAAATACTCAGTTCGAAATCACTTAGATCAGCCGTCTGATAGCTAGTCAGATGCTCACTGGTAAAGTTAGTGAACCCCTTGACAATGTCTGTTCGGAGTATGTATTTACATGCAGCCACGTGATTGGCTGATGGAAAAAGTAGACTGCAGTTAGCCAGCAGTTGTGAACCGAATAAACTGGACACTGAGGATATAAAAGTGTAATGCAAGATGTCCTGGAGCAAGGCACCTGCAGGCTGTTTCTAATAAAACAATCTCTTTGTCTCTTAGCCCAGACAGACCGGCCAACACGCCCTTGTGTCCCAGTTTGTAACCTAACATCCATCTTGTTTTCCCCGCCCATTGCCCCCGTTTGCTAAAGCCCGCCTTTGTCTTTTGTGTATAATCCTCTCCCCTCAGCTCACTAAACCCCAAATACCTCATTCTATCTCCCTTCAGCCCCTTTATCTGTTCAGCACATTCTGATTTGTTTGCTGTCCCAACAAGAGTGAGTCTAACACATACTTCCAGTTCAAAGCAGATGCTTCAAAAGATGACTCTCTGTGACTTTTGCAGGAGAGGATGCTGAAAGCCGGAAGCTGGGAGTGAGGTAGGGTCCCCAGCATTAGCCCTGACCTTGATTGACCAAGTAGGGGAAGCCCACACAGCAATCATAACCTTTTCAGCATGGCCTGGCAATTTATCCCCACTGCTGGGAACATTGATCTTCTGTCGAACAGTGGCGGCAGCATGTCGTGGGGGTTGTTCTGGTAAACAATGTCTCCCTCTGCGTGAACCTGTAAAAAAAATTGAACAGAACGACCGAAGGGGACAATATTGTTTTTTTTTTTTTTTCTCCCTGATGAGATGTACCCATATCGAGCGGTTTGCACAGTTACACCTTCAGACATCAGGCCCATGCTCCGTGGTCAATAAGGTTTCCACAGCAACTTGATACCCGCTTGAAAACCACTTTCGCTTCCAACCTCATTGGTTATTCATTATTCTTCAACTTCAACACCGTCTCAAACATAATAGAGACACTTCGGTCGCCAAAATTGTACACAATTTATATTCTCCACCCCTACCTGAAAGGATCTTCATTTTTACTCCCTTCTCCCATTCACATACTCGGTTAAAAACATAAATCACTTAGCATTGGGTTTCCGCCTCTGTAGCTGTCCAAGATTTTTCAGACAGAAGCTGGTGGGAGAATTTAACTGGGCAGAAAACGTCCAGCATTTCTGCAGCTCCTGGTTGACGTCTCATTTGCATAGTTATTAGTAGACTTTCACATCTAGAAAGACAGACAAAGCTATAATGACGAAGATGCAATTAGCGTGAAACTAAAGTAAGCATATGTTTGATGTGGTTAGCTATGAACAACACTGTGGTTGTCACAAATTGCTTTGTTCTGAACTTCTGGGGGCCTTAGTTACAAAATGACTATATATTTATATTTGCATGAAGTGTTCATAAAGTGTTCTGTGTGTTGGAGACAATACTGGTTTTTAAACGGAGTAGGGTACATGGCAGACATATGGATGTTAGAATGATTGTTATGGTCAGTTAGGACAACAGCTTGAAGAGAAAAATTCTCCAGCTGGAGTCAGCTCCCCTGCCAACATTTGTTCAGCCATTTGGGATCCGCCAGACTATCACAATGAGGACCCTCAACAGAGTCAGACGGAGAATAAGTAAGTGAAGTGGACAGGCTCAGGTCACTCGGGGTGATGCCCTGTCGGAGGGCTCTGGCTGTAATTGTGGTCGCCACACTTTTAAGATGTGCTCCCTTTAGGACTTTCATAACCAGCTAGATAGCTCCACTTCCCGGCCTACATTCAGTAGGAATGGCCGACCTCGAGATGACAGCTAGCTGATTGGCTCAACCACTTGGATGCTACCCCGGGACTGGCCCTCACTGACAGGGTAAGGTCGCTGACGAGGGCGTCCGGATCTTCATTATCTGGGATGGGTGATGCAAAGAACTAGTCAGGTAGACAGCTGGACAGGTCTTTGAGGGTTACAGACGAGCACATTCTGGATGGACACATCAGCTTGATATGAAGCAATACCTAATGAAGGCTGTAAGTAAGGGGACCAAGGCAAAGGGGGGTGAAGTGTAGCTCTGCTAAGGAAGGCCACAACCAGCAATGGGTATCAGGAGACTGGGGTCAAGCAGTGTCAAGGCACTCTTGTCTATGAAGAAGCCACTGTCACCTAGGCTGTCTCCATCGCTTTCGACGAACCCGAATGTTAAGCTATACCAGAAGCAGCAAAGCCAAGCAGCGGAGTGAAAAATCAATCATATCATGCTCTCGTGATTTGGAAAAGAAAACAACTAAGGCTTTGCTTATATTGGATACTGATGAACTGGGATTTGCCATCTAACATCCGTAATGCTTCCAACAAAGACTCAGATTCTATTGTTAGGTCGTTCCTCCACAGAGATGGATACGGAGCAGTTTTTGGAAGGTATTCCATCCTTCTGCGATTACCTAGGCACACAGTCTAGGCACCTCAGATTCCTAGAACAATATGGTATCTCGATGCGTCGGCTGCTTTGCTCGTCTGTTCAATAAATTAATTAAAATGAGTTATGAAGCAAATGAGAAAATAAGAGGTTCTATTGGTAGCTGATGTCTGAACTGAAGCTGCATACCCAGAACTCACTGAGCCGTGAAGCTTTACTGGGAAGAGTAACAGGCAAAAAGAAGCCAAAGCAAATTGTGTAAGACTCATTTTATTTTCTTCTCCTGGCCGTAAGTTAAGGAGATCAGCGAAATTTCTATGCAGTATGTAGCGGTCAAAATTGCGGGAGACGATGGAGTACCGCGGTGTACCTATAGATTTCCTCTATTCTTACAATAAACATTAAATCCACATCGGATTGCTATCGATCTTCCTTAGCCGAGGTATTTACAGAGCCTTTCCCAGGGAGGGGGAGGATATGGGCATGGCTTTTCCACAGGCTGGCCCCAGGTTATACTGAGGAGAACCATTTGTAGGTTAGGGCTGCCTGTTGGGACTAGAATTTTTTTTATTTATTATTATTTTTTTGGTAGTAATCACCAAGCACTTGCTGAAGTTAGAGAAAAAAAACAAAAAAACATTCTTTTTAGGGCTGTCAAAATTGACGCGTTAACGCGGATTAATCCAGCATCGTGATTAATCTGATTTAAAATATTAATGCATTTAACCCATCTGCAGCGCAGAATGACTCAAAATCCCTGAAATGCAGCGTTGCCAATTATTTCTTACCTGAATTTACCTCAACGCTGCATTTCAGGGATTTTGAGTCATTCTGTACTGCAGATGGGTTAAATGCGTTAATATTTTTAATCAGATTAATCAGATTATTTCTTTTAATGAAATATTTCAATGTCTGTACATTTTTTACAGATTCCTTTTTTGTTGTTGTTTTGTTTAATGCGCTACCATAATTGTCTTATTTAACAAGAGTCCAGAGTCATAACTGTTGAAGATTTAATGGACTCCTGGTTTTGAGTGCAAATGTAAGACTCCACAGCCCGGCTGAAGGTGGTGACTTGGCGATTTGTGATTCATGTTCTGAAAGATCCACTTCAATAAGCTGGCACAAAAGCTTTATAATCTGGGTCTGTCCACATTGTTGTGTCTCTGGATCAGGGACGTCCGTACCAACAGGCCTCAATTGGTTAGAATTGGAGATTGTACCTCAGCCACACTGGTTCTGAACCGAGGCACGGCACAGGGTTGTGTGCTCAGCCCAGCACTCCTCACGTTATTTGTGCATGATTGCACTGCCATCCATGCCACAAATATGGTTGTGAAGTTTGTGGATGATACGACCGTGGTGGGTCTCATATCAGACAATGATGAGACTCACTACAGAGAGGAGCTACAACACCTAGCACTATGATGCTCAGCCAACAACCTCATCTTGAACACCAGCAAGACCAAAGAGGTCATTGTGGATTATAGGTGGTCCAGAAGAACAGAACATGCTCCTATATTTATACAGGAGGAGGCTGTAATGTGTGTGGATAGTATCAAGTTCTTGGGTATCCACATCACATTGGCTCTGACCTGGTCTTTGAACACATCTCACCTGGTAAAGAAGGCCCAACAAAGACTCTTCTTCCTCCGGAAGATGAGACGTGCTGGATTCTTCTCTCGGCTGCTCACAAACTTCTACAGATCCGTTATAGAAAGCATTTTCTGTGGCAGTATGACAGTGTCTTACGGCAGCTGCACAGCACAGGACAGGAAGGACTTGGCACGGGTGGTGAGAACAGCACAGGGGATCATGGGAAGTCCTCTCATAGACCTGGACTATATATGCTGTATATGCTGGAAGGGAGAAGAAGAGGGCCAAATGTATAGACCTCACCCATCTGGGAAACGGACTGTTTGTACTATTGCCTTTGGGGAGGTGCTGCAGAAACATAAGATCACGTACCAGCAGACTGAACGACAGCTTTTTCCCCAGAGCTGTGAAGTCCATCTGCCCCAGCTGATACACACACATGCATCTACCCCTAACCTGCCCCCCTGTAGACATGCACACGCACTTTCCCTCGTAATCAAACACACATACTCCTATTCCTCCCCTGCAGACCCATGCACACGGATCACTGGTCTTAGGAGTACTACCTCAGGAAAAGTCTGGACTCAATGATGTTTTATTGCTGCTGATTTTTATACTATTTGTTTACTTTATTACTTATAGTGTATTGTGTATTTCAAGTATTCTGCCTTGAAGCCGTGTCCTAACAATAAAATTTCGTTATGTTTATGCATAATGACAATAAGGAATTATAATCTTCGAATCTAATCTAATCAAAAAACGTTACCTCTGTGTGTCCTGGCAAAAAACTCAGAATGACATGATAGGACTTACTGGCACGGGAAGGACTTTGTGTTTGCTGCCTTAAGGCCCGCCAGGTGACCGTACGCACCCTCCAGGATTCAGCTCTATGTTGCAGGTAAAATGCTTCTGATGACATAACAAAAAAGGCCGTAATTGCAGTGTAAGTGGCACAAACCTGCCATACGGCCATAAGACCAAAATAGACAGAGCTGAAGCTTGCCACACAAGTAAACCCTGATTATGATAGGGAAGTAGCAGGAAATGTCATGCTGATCAAACTCGTCCAATTAAAAGCCTTTCACAGTTAAACGCCCTATCCTGAAGTACTGATTTCAGAGCGGCCTTAAGCATCACACCGTCAATGTCCTTGAGACGTCAGTGCCTGGGTTAGATGACAGCCATGTCACGATGTAATTACAACAGCAGGAATCCATGCTGTAAACAGAACTCTTTGCTATGACTTAGAGCAATGCATGTCAGGCTATTATGCTTGGGAAAGGGCTCCTTGATGTGCAATGTAAATGGCCTGCCTGCTCTTTAATCTGCCCAGCTGCTGCTGGATTATGGGTCAAACAAAACGATCCAGACAGATGGCAATCGGAGAGGATTCGATTGTGGACAATATTAAATATTAAGGGTGGAATTGTACTGCAATATGGTCCAATTTAGTAACAGTGTGAAGTGTAATCAGGGAAAAAGCAGTGAACTAAAGAGATTTAGGTTCTCTTCTCGGTGTATATGTTTCTTTACTTATTTCTATATTTTATTTATTTGTTATGTATTATTTATATTGAGTCATATATTGGCTACTATGTCTATATAGGTGTTTTACAGCTGTGTTATTTGAAACTGCTATCTATCTAGCTAGCTATCTTTCAATCCATCATCTGTCTATCTGATCAATGCAAACTGCACAGGCGGCTCGCGTGACCTACCAGTGTGTGAGTTTGGATAATTAATTAGCATTAACAGTGTATAAACCTTCTAATTCCTGGAGGAACTTGGGAAGCATGCAGCTTTGTAAATACCTAGCCTAGGGAACACAACCAATCAGCTGGCAGTCTCCAGCTGCAGAGAGGGCGAGCCCTCTGCAGGGATCTGCGCAGCCAGGTGCGGCACGCTCACCTGGCTCTGTGGCTAACACTGCGCATGATGGCACCGCCGCATGCACACTTTTCAGGTTCGCCTGCCAATTTATCCTCACTGCTGGGAACGTCGAGCTCCCGGTGAAGCGCAGTGGCGGCTGCATGTCGCAGCTAGCTAACTGGCGAGCTGCAGGCAAAATGTAAGGTGCCTAGCAATGAATTAGACTCACAAATGAATTAGACTCACAAAGTCATTTCGATATTTAGTGGATCATGTTAACTGGAACTATTGATCCAAATTCACAAACCTATGAAGATACTATTGATTATAACGAAAGAAGATAGTTTTGCATTAGTCACCTTCTAACATACTGCCGCTATCTTGTATCTTCTATATTTATATAGTACTTCCACCCATTTTCTGAAACCGCTTATCGTTCCGGGTTGCGGGGGGTCCCGATAGCTAGAGGCACAAGGTGGGGAACAACCCAGGACAGGAAGCCAGCCCATCGCAATCCACATTCACACATGCACACCTATGGGCAATTGTGCAACTCCAATTAGCCTCAGCATGTTTTTGATATGTAGGGGGAAACCAGAGTACCCGGAGAAAACCCCACGACAACACGGGGAGAAAATGCAAACTCCACACACATGGCGGAGACTTAAACCCTGGTCCCAGAGGTGTGAGGCAACAGTGCTAACCACTGCACCACCATATTACGTCAAGTATTTCTCATTATTATAATGTGTTTTATTTAATTATTTGTTTCTTTATTTGCCGTTGGTGATAGCCGTATCACCGAGCATTATCGCTGAGCAAAGTAGCACTTTCCCAGTCTCTTCTGTCCCAGGTAGCTTGGATGACCTGGACAGCTCCTGGCACCATCACCAGGCGCCCAATGAATATGCTTACTCATCCACGGAATTGAAATCATGACCCTCTTAGGGTATCGAAGAATGGCACACATTTCCTCCCATCTGCCATCCATGGGCATATTGGAATCCATAAAAGATGGCAATTTTTCTCAAGGTTTAACTTCCGATAATTCTATTATCCTAGTCATATTTCTTTAAACACTGGCTGAATTCATTATTTTATGGACAATGATTTATTAGCTTATATTATGGGTCGGGGGGTGTGTGTTTAAATTTGAGGCAGTGGTACAGTGACCCAAAGTAGGGTTATGTATGCGCAGATATTGCAACATTTCCGCTCACAACTGCTTTACGGCAGCTGCTCATTTAAAATTTGGATTATTACAGTCTATTCACAAATAAATTGTACTTATGACAATTTAGTTTATTACAGCTTATTTTGAAATAGTGCATCATCAAATCGTAAAATCGAGCAGCTGTCGTAAAAGCAGTAGCAGAAATTATGTATTTTCTGTGTATGCATAGTCCAAATCGGGTTTCTGGACAATATCAGGTAGTGACGATCATCAAGGTTTAGATACATGGACTTGGTCATATGACAGGGAGAGGTCATGTGATGGAGTGGGTCATGTGACCATCAGGGGCATACAGAGGTTGGAGGCTACAAGAACCGAGGATGGAGTGGCACCAGCCAACTGGCAGGAGTCCAGGGCAATGTGGGACTGGGAGATAATGGGAATGAACCTGGCATCTGCAGTGTGGTTGGATAGCGGTGTGGTCAAGTGGTAAGCTCATTCAGATTACAAACCAGGAAATGTTATACAGAGCATGGAGGGTAACCGTGGCGGCAGGGAGAGGGTGTCACTTGTCTGACATGCTGCATGAATCATACTTAAATTAGCCATACTCAAGCAGTGAAATGAAATCAGGAAAGTGCAGCAGAAAGTATGTCCATATGACATTATTTACAGCAAAAAATAAGAAATTGAAATTGTCAGGTAGAGTGTGTTCAGCTGCCTTTAAGTATTGCTGCTCTAGCAGGGTAATATAAAACAGATAGAAATCGGCAAACTGCATCTATTTTTAAATATTTTATTTTAAATATAAGCATCTTTGTAACATTTGACCCACAGGCATTTCTCTTGGGACTATATCTCACAATTACTGTTCTTATAGCTATATTTTAAATTATATGTATACTTTTGCATAAGCCAGAGAGCTGTACCAGGTAATGTTTTAAGATCTTTTGCAGTGAAATACAATATTGTGAAACAGTTTGAACAGTAAAAAGTTTGTTTTTGCCTCTAATCATACCCACCTCCACCTCCCAACCACCATTTCTTGATTCAACACTTTAAGTTTTCAGTTTTTAAACAAATTTCAGCCTTGCCCTTTGTTTCTGAAGCACACCTAGCTTATCCTACCTAACAAAAGCAATATCGTACATTTTTTTCTCTGTCCTGCTGAATTAGGGCAATTAAAATGCTCCTATACAAGTGATACTTTTTCCAATTCAATATGTCCCTATAACTATCAGGCTGATGCTGAGCTTTATAGGACAGAGTTTGACTAACAAGCTTTGGCAATGATTACCCAATATTTCCTCACTAATGTGTGTGTGTGTTTTGAGGGACTGTTTGCCTTGGTTTTAAATCAAAACAAGCAGACAGACTAGCAGTCGCCTGTGAGAACTGGCAGCGCTGCACATGGATATGGAAAGACAAGAGCCCCTGACTTCCAAATGAGGTTTTTTCTGTGCCTTCCATATTAAAACACGCACACACACAACACAATGCACTTGGTATTTTTATATCAGCACCCTCCTAGCAACCAAGGAATGCATTCTCATAGCATGAAAAATCCTGATTATCTTTGTCATTCTGGAAGTAAATAAATAATAATTTAAAAAAATTATATATATATATTTTTATATATTTTTATAAGATCTCTCCAACTGTCTCACCCACCTCGCTCCAAATGATCCTTTTTAATCTCATGTGGGAGCTCTTTCTGGGATCTGGTGGCCATACATCTCTAAGTTCCACTTATTCGCAGGGTATGAATAGAAGGCCTTTTCAGTTTCTTGTCAGGCATCTCCTGTCCTGTCCGTGTGATCCTCGCACACTCAAAGGACCATCTCAAAACTGCCCTCACTATAACCACACTAAAGGTCCAACAATAACCACAGATAAAATTAGAGATTGAAATTAGAGAAAATGATACATTGAAGATTAGAGATGCTTGCAATAGACATGCAAATAAACATTCTTTACATGACAGAATACGGATTTATACTGCTGTAGCGCAGATTAGGGAAGGGTGGATTACATTGTAGGCTAGAACAGGTACAACAGAAATTACAAGAACATTACTTTACTTAGTAGTTTTTCCAAAGTAACATATCAGTGAGGCAGAAAGAGCAGGTGGGGTCAGTTAGGGTCTCGGGAGCAATCAGGGTTAAGGTCCTTTTTTCACCACTTACAGCAGGGGTATCCAACCTTTTGATGACCGCCAACCAGTTTACACCTTACAAAAAGTGCTTAGGTTACGGGACACAAACCCACATCTTGCTGGACATGGGCACTGAACCCCACCCTGCTGAGAGCTACATTAACTTCCCATTAACCACCCATTAACTTCACAAATGAAAACTGGCACAAAATTAGTGTGTTAATATGCTGAAGATGATATATGTGTGCGAAAATGTCTTTTAGTGAGCATACTTTAAATATACAGTTTATGTAATATGTGTGACAATTTCTCCTAAAGTCATTAAACTGACAGTCCTTCAATTTGAGGGACCCGGTAAGGGTCTGGTGACTATAACTCCAATTAATTAATTAGATGCTATAAATATTTAATTTATTTTAATTATGATAAAGTAAGATGTATCAAGAAAAAAAAAAGAAACGAAAAAAATCCACTTCTCAAATTCATTTAAATATATAGAGGAAAAAATATACGCTACACACAGCAGATCCAACTAGTGGAATAATGAAATATACAGTCGATTTGAAAAACTCTCTCTCAGGGTGCCTAACTTTCAAATCAGAATTTAAAAGCCCGATTTACACAAAAAAGTTTCAGTCAAAGTGCACTTTAACATTCGGATTCCACACTTACAACCTAAATACAGCTGCATTTCAAAACGTTGGCACATTATTCTTGCATTTTTACATAAGTTGACGGCCCCTGCACTTTGAGATGCGCTCATATACTCAACATTATTTTTTCTTTCTCAAAATATCTTTTGGCCCCGCAAAATCAGACCCATTTCCAACCCATCTATGTAAAGAATCACTCTCAGCCCCGGGCTCCTCATCCCGAATAGCATTAATTCCTCCTTTTGTCTTGAGGATTTGTCCTGAAGGCCCAGAAAACTGGCTGTAATTAAAAGGTGTTAAGAAATCACACTCACTTCCCAATCCCAATGTCCTCAGGGAATCTTAACACCAACAAGAAGAATAACTATATATTCACGCACACACACACAGAAATCCATTTTTCCTTCACAACCTTTGACATAAATCGATCGCTTTAGTCCCCTGAGCAGAACTTGCTCCTCTGACTAAAGGGGTGTCTGCCATAGTTTCTCTTCTCCGGCTACAGCAGACGGCACACACCATGGTGAACAATGTTCTACTTTACATGATCATTTCTATACATATAGAAATGTTTGTATAGCGTAGCATCTCCTTCCATCAGCTTGACATTATTTTAATTTACTGCCCCTAATTTGCGTATTACTCAGCTTCCATGTGCCTCTCTCATCATTGTTGTTGTTGCTGTGGTTGTAGGAAATAAGTCTACAAATTAATAAGGAAATTATCACATCAATAAACTTTTCCAGATAGCCATTAACCGCATGGCATAATTCATTATCCCTGCCACCCAGTTTCTGGATGTCCAGCCACTCGGAGTATCAAGCTGTTGCACGTATACCTTCCTGTGACCTGCCTTGCTGATTTTATTTCTGCTGAGTCGACAGCCGAAATGTTAAACTCCTGTTCTGATGCCATCGCCATGATTCATTCGGGCCCCTGAACTAGCTAGTATCATTACTATGTGTAGAATGTCTTAATGTACGTGAAGGACCGTTCTCTTGAAAACAAGGGTGGATAATCAATGCATTTCTGTGATGAGTCATTTTAGATATTTCTCCCCTTCTCCCCTCTACATTGCCTGCATATATTTCTTTACTTTGGGAAAGAACCTTTTACATCCACATGGTCAATGTGAATAAAGACTCTGGTTGCGCTGCCATTTAAAAGCAACAAGCTGTCTGAAAGATTCATCAGTGACACCTCGGGACACCGAGGCTTCATCTGAATGTTTTACAGCCGTGATTTCTGGCCTCCAGTGCGTCCTTTTCAGCACATATCGATTTCGGGCCTGGCATTGGGAAGCCTTTGATCTCCGCCAAGAGAGAGCAAGGAGGCCTGTTGTGCAAACGGACGGGGACGAGCAGAAATCATGGCGCTCAGAAAGCCTTGAAAAAATACCTAATATCTTACCCCCCTCTGCGTCCTTTTATATGCATGAGTAATGCCGTTGCAGACCTGCCCCGGCCACATCAGCGCGACTCACTGTGTCTAATTCAGTGAAATATTCACCATGATAAGGTGAAAAATAAAGAGAGCTGTTCGTAGAGTTCAACCCTCATGTTCACCCCCAACAATACCCCACCCCCCAAGTAAGCTTCACTGCTGCACCCCCCCGCCATCTCTAAACAGTTCTGTGCCAGCGCCATCCGAGACAATGTGAAATTGACTTGCTAAGTTGGCACCTCCTCAGAAGATGATGCCCTAGGTGGCGACCTATGTTGCTTAATTAAGGTTGTTTGACTAGGGTCCATAGAAATCTTGTAGGCTTCCTACTCTACAGTAATCCAGACCTGTCACTTCTCCCTTTAGGGCAAGTCAGAGGTACGATGTTCCTGCAATATTGCTGGTGTTTAGCGCAACAAATCGGAAATAGTTCAGTAACTGCAAACTGCTTTAACATCTCCAGCTGAGGCTCCTTTCGTGTGCTCCAAATTTGGGGAGATGCTGTTGATTTATGTGAGCTTATGCACGGTCCCCAGGTTCGTTCCCTGCTCTCTTCATCCTCAGTGTCCAGAATGAGTAAAATAAATATCGAGAGCCATATGCGAGTTCTGACACCCGGTGAACACGTCTTTCATCTATCTGTCCCGGCTGTTTGTTTTCACCGTTGACGTTTCGCTAATTGAAGCTGGCGTAATTGGGACGCATTCACGCAACGCAGGCGTGAGTCTAGAAGGGGAGGAAGTGCGACGTTACACGTGTATCGCCTCGGATTGATCGACACATCTTCAAAGTGGACACGCATCTCACAAAGCAGCCATGACAGGGGATGTTGGAAATGCGGTCTCGCAGCCTGCAGATTGAAAGTGGCGTCAGGAGATCAGAAGCGGGCGTCTGAACGAGCACGGAGTAGCGTGCAAGTGCTATACTGTTCTAGGCGGTAAAGTGGCCCACTGCCAAGTGAGGGATGTTACCACAGAGAGGAGACATTTAAAAGAATAGATCCCATTAACATCTGAGAGATTATTTTCACAACAGTTGTTTACCTGTTGTCTTGATTAATTTTTAATATTTCTCTTTACGACCGACGGATGAAAAAATAACATGAAATGCAACTGGTTTCTTTGTACTCAACACTGTAGGACACCAAGAACATATATTACTGTCCATTGTAGTTACTTAATTTGTCTCCAAGCCTACTGTTTATTATTATTGTGTCATATATTACTGCTTGTAAATTGTCAAAAGCACTTTCCGTCGCTGCTGTTGTGAGAGGCGCGCACAAGCGTTTCACTTGTCTGCACACTCCCAAGTGTTAAGTGATGTGACAAATAAAGTGATTCCAATAAAGTAATTTAATATATGACAAACATAATAAGCATTGTTTCTGGTGTCGTTGTATCGTTCACACAAACAGCTAATCATTCAGTCCCTATGGATGGAGAACATGATGCGAATCGATGAAATTAAAAGCGATGAAAGCAACAAACAAATGTATCAACAATCAACAAATTTGTGAAATTACAAAACCAGATGCTCATGGATAGAAAGGAATAAGAGAAACACGCATTTAGGTATTTTGATTTAGGTAGTTCGGAGAAAGTGGTAAAAGAACATTCATCAGCAAAAAATGTTTACTACCAATACATAACATGGTAATCCTCTTCTATATTACAGACTATAAATTCTGTTTCCTTGCAAGCAGTTAAGACTTAAAAATCTGGTTGCTGTTGAGGCTATTTATGCAGCATGTGTTAGAAAAGACACTACTATTTCTTTGGCTCACCAATGAGAAATGTGAAAGATGTAGCCTGTTAGCGAGCAGAGGCATAAGTTAAGAAGAACGATCCTGCTGTAGTCTGAGAAACAGGAGCGCAAACTGCATGCATTCTGGTATTTGTGTTTTTTGCATTGATTGTTTACTTCAGGGTGCAGATATGGACAGCAAAGGGTGAAAATTACTAACATCTAACAGTGTTTTAGAGTGGCTTGAGAGAAGTTCATTCATTAATACAGCAGATTTTAAAATTGTGATTTACTGTAGTCATGATATATTGAAAATTACTTGACTGTGGATTGTGAAACACAATTGTGATCTGGTGGAAAAGGTGAGGAATATACCCTCCATATAGATAAAATGTCATCACTGAAGAGAAAATAGTAAATTCTTTGTATGCAAATAAATAACGGTCCCCGTCAGAAGCTATCGCTTTCCAGATGTCCTATCTTTAAAAGGCCATAAACAGTCATTTCAGGTGAATACTATCTGTGGTGGGGTGGGGGGGATTTTAGACTATTTTCAAATAGTTTATTGCATATAGTTTAACAGCCTTTGAACAATATTGAGCACAATTTACCTCTGAACCACTACCTTCAACTCTAAGCCGGGAAGCTGAAACTTTGTCAGTGAAAGTTACTGGAAAAGTAAAAGAAGGCAGTAAGTATAAGTAATTATAGAAAAGGAAGCTAGATCATATGTACAGTCAGACCTAATCAAAGAAAAGCCCCAATTAAGAAAGTATTGTGCAAATAGTGCAGGTTCTTAATCCTCGAAAGGAAAATAGTGAAAGGAAGGAAAGCAGATCATTTTAGCATGCAAAGTTTCTTGTAAATTAACTCCCCGTGGTATTCCTGCACAGCGCGGAGAACTGACGATGATTATATTTAACAACGGAAAATGATACGGCAGGTACCAAGCATCAAAGTCCCTTTTGGTTAACGTTGCGCTATTTTTCTGTACCGAGCCAGTATCAAATATCGTTCTTGTCACTATTGAACCTGGAGCTCAGTTGGGTGAACAACGCCCCGGTGAAATACAGGCAGCGGTTAGAGATACATGGCAGGGGCAGAGGAATGGAGATAATTGATACTGAACCTTGCATCCCACAGACCAGGGTGGCGTCACAGAATAGGAAGGCGTCGCAAACCCAGTGCCAACACAGCGCGGATGGGAGTGTCGCTTTCTCCCCGGCCAGCAGGCATGAAAGGACCACGATTTTTGACATGAAAGGGTGGGAAAAAAGAGCCATGCAGTTGTCCAATTAGCTAGGTGCTGCATTCCGCCTTGCCCACCATCAAAAAGGCATTTCTCCCTCGGCTTTTGTGAATCGTTTGCTAAAAATCATGGCCTGGCATCTTCTAAAACTTCCAACCTTCAAAACCTGCTTTAGGAGCAACAACAGAAGAAACCTGGTGATTTTTATCAGGTCGCTGCAGGAATCAGAAGCAGTGGAACAAGCTAACTGCATTCCAATTTGATAGCCCAGCACTTTATTTTGTTTAATAACTTCTTTATTTAGAAAGTCGATATCAGTAATGGGTTTAGGGCTTAGCAGATTTAGCCTCAGCACTTTGGTGTGTAATCGCGTAAAGCGAACAGGCCACGGGCCGTAGATTAAGATGTATGCCAGAAAACTGCCGCTGAGGGGTCTGGCGACGCGTCAGTCACGAGGGCAGGCAGAGACTGCTCCGTTTCTCCGCACTAATAATTTTACAGCTGATAGCACAGTGGCCATCTGGGCTCTGGGGACAGACTCAACCATCCAGGCCTGCAATCTTGGGGAGGGACAATGGAGGAAACTGTCCCGGACCCAGGAGATAGCCCAGGAGAGAGGGACTGTGTGTCATGGGGGTCCTGTTGACGTAATTGCATCCCTGGCCAGGGAATTATGCATGTTGGGCCTGCAGCGTTCTACTATATCACATACATTGAGCTGTTTCCCATAAGACTATTGGGGTACTGCGATGAGAAATTGGCGAAATTATAAAAGACAAAAACGAAAAGCAGGCAGAAAGAGAAACAAACGTGCATCCGCTGCACTCCGGCAGTGAATCGGTGTACAGGAATCCAGGGGCGATGCTTTAATCAGGGACCCCCAAGTCCCTCGGACGAGATTTCCTTTGAGGGGAGGCGACTCCATTAAAATGTGACGAAGACAAATAAACAAATTCCGCGTAAGTGCCCCGCGCGTTTCCTTCGCGTCCCCCGACGCGGGTGCCGGGTGCCGGGTGACGTCTGGCAGGCGCAGGGAGCCGTGAGTGATCTCCGGCGTCTCGGCTTGCGATTACAGCCCCGTCTGAAGCAGTCACTCGCAATAATGGAGGGCACCGGGGTTGTCATATGAAATCCTGCGAGGAGCCCGCTCGGAGCGCCAATGACAGCTGTGACAGGACGGTAGAATTATTGTAATTTTACACGATTGCCAATCGGAAGCTGCTCTTTGTCTATTTCATTTTTTTTGCGTGTTACAAGGGCTGGGAATCGTGGGTTATTTTTGGAATAATTAAATCGCGCGTTATCGGTTACGATGCCGAAAGCAGGGGAAGTGAATGAAGCAGAGGAGTGGGAAATTTCAGATTAATGTACTGCGATACTGAGGTATCCGTCTTGTCTCTGGTAGTGTCTTTCATCATTTTTTTGCTGTGCTAGATAAAGCATTTTGAAATATTAATTACCACTGTCAGTACATTCTCCCCAGTCAAGGAGATGGTACACTATCTCCGTTTATTATGAGATTGATTCCATCAATTTCAAGACAAAAAGAGTCCCATTAATACTTAATCGGAGGGAGTTTTTTTTTTGTATGAGGTAATACTGTGTCAGTATTGGAAAAAAGTTTCTTAAATTCAAAAAACTTATGATGCTATAACTATATATCTCATTATGTAATATATCATATTAATGGTTCAGATATCGTCTTTATCACCTGAAACATACGTAACGCAAGTATAAAACCTGGTGTTTTACGATGACCAAAAAGGCACCATATTTACAGTATGTTATTCTTGATAGATCTTCGCTAACTTCTAGATGCAAGAATCTATTGTCATATGCATAGTAAAGTGAATCATACAATGCAATGAAAGTCTCCTTCCATCCAGAGATCAACACAAATTAAACACACAACATAAACTCAAATTAAGTCTCTTAAAGCAGAGTATAATAAAATAATACATCAATAAAACAAAAATGTGTACAATTATGACAGTGAAAATGTAAACAATGTGCTATGTAAACATATAGGATAATGTAAACATATAATACAAATGTTGTGAATATTTGCGCTGGAGCTGATAAGTAAGAGGTAGATAACTGGCCAGTCCTATTGTCCTTAAGATTCCTGTTCTCCCCGTTTTGCTGCTCTGTCCTAGTGCACTTAGTCCTGTCCATGGCATGCTATTCCCCCAGCATCAGTGTCTGTTGTTGTTCCCTGTTCACCCAGAGGGTGTCCTCACAGTTTCCCGTGTTCCCTTGTTTTTCACATTTATGTACTCCAGTTTGTCCTTTCCTGTAGTATCATTGTTTACGTTGTTCATGCTCAGTTTGTATCAGTGTCGTGTATTCGTGTATATCACGTTCCTTGTATTGTAAGTCCCAAGTGCTTGAGTAGTTGGTAATGACCCACACCTGTTCCTCATTTAAACCCCATTATCTGTGTATGTACTGTATGTGCCTACCCAGGCCCTGTTCCTCGGTCAGCTATTGATTATGTTATCTGAATTTAAATGCATGTGTCTGCTGTTGGATGTCCCCCGCTCTGAACCCTGTTCTGAGTCTGCCTGACTACTCTGCTTCTCATTCTAAGTCAGATCTTGTGTTGCCAACATACTTCTGTTTGGACCCCCTGTGGTTTCTCTTTGTTTCTAAGCCCTTTCAGTTACGTATGTGAGCCACATAGTGGACCGCTGCCTTCCATTCCCCGACAATAAGCCTACTTGCGAGGTTAATAGCACAACATATAGAGAAGTGTGTGCAAATGACCAGGTTGTTGTGCTAAGTCTGCAGAAGTTTACGTGTATATATATATATATATATATATATATATTAGCAAAATATTTTATTGAAACTCATTGAAATGAGTTGATCAGTAACACCCTCAGATTTAACATTTCAACCATCCTTATTCCACTCCTCCAGTACAGGGTCAAGGAGAGCCTAAGGCCTCCCAGGTATGCTGGTAAGACCAGGAGGCACACCCTTGATGAGATGCTGGACAGACACACACACACATACTCTATAATATAATCTAAAGGCAATTTAATGTCAGTCTTTCATTCAGTTTCATGACTTTACACAGTGGCAAGCAACCATAGTGTGTTCAGGGACCCCCATGGGACCAGGCAGAACATGCAGACTCCACACATGGAGCAGTAGAGGGATTCCAACCTCCAGCCCTGCAGGCATAAGCCTACAATGCTGTCCACCAAGACCCCCATTACTATTTCACAAGCTGCCGACACCGAAAGACACTGGCAATAATAAAGTGTACAGTGGGAGCCTCCGGGGGGGTCATGATACAGGGCTGGATACCTGAGATACCCTCACATGACCATGCTGGCTGGATTGCTAGTCACTCCCAGTACGCTAAATGCCTTGGGTAATGACACCTAGATGACTCTGACTGGACTGCTGTTGTAGTTTGAATCCAGCAATCTAGGTGAATTTGGGAGGCACAGAGACTGTAATGTAAACTCCCCAGTAGAAAAGTGCATTTACTCACAGGTTGGAAAAATACTTTTTTTTTGGTTAAACTCGGTATAATCAACCTCTGAGTCACCCCCACTGGTATGTGAAGTTTTTCTGAAAATACAAATGATCAAAACAGAGGCCAGTATCTCTGCCTGTTCCAGCTTTTTCATTCCATTACTGCTGGTTTAAAAAAAAAAAATCCACCTTAAATCAAGGGCTCTCAGTAGGCAGCTAATCTTGCATCCTCCACTCCAGTTAAACATTTAATAGGAAAGTGCCAAAGCTAATTAATGAGAGAATTCCGGCGTGACTGAACGGCAAGAGGGTATGAAGATGCGGAACTGGGCTCGATGAAGCTATTGCGTTATTGATATACTTTAAGTTTGCTCTGGTGATCACAACCCTTTAAAAATACATCCTTCCAGTTCCTCAGTACTCTAAAGTTTATTGTTTGCCCCATTTTTCTATCATGACAGAAGAAGCCCAGAGGAGAAATCAGATGACAATTTACCTCTTCCCCCCCCCCCCATTTACATTCAGTAAAAGCAATCAGCTCTTCGGAAGATTAATCCTGTGGCGGGGAGCCTTGTGATCAAGCATGCCTCTGAGTCCTACTATTAATTTACATGTCTGATGGAGTAATTAGGTTAAATATCTGTACGTCGCAGAAATATTAATATGCAAATTGACATGAAACAAAAGCAGAAGACAACTGTGGTCGGAATGCTGCCTCATGATTATCTAAAACCTGGACGTGTGACATTAACGGGTCTGCCACTGACAATACAGCAAACAAAATGAAATCTCGGAATGAGGCCTAATGCTGATGGAAATGGAGTCCCCTCCATTGCTAAGTTGCAGGCGGGGAAGTGTAGGATGAAAAAATGAGGAACAACAGCAGTCGATTACAATGGAGCATGATTAACCTACACTAATTAAGACCTTGGGGTAATGTGGGAAAATGAAACGGTAGCCACTCCTTCATCAGCGATAATTCCCCTGCTTCTCCCTGGGCTGTCCCAGCTTCTGCTTTGTCCCTTGTGTCCTTCTCCGAGGCTCTTCAGTCTCGCCACCGAGGAAAAGCCAATGAGTGAGTCTGCGCCCTTGGCACGGAGCTGTTAGAACTTCTCTCTCTCTCAGTTAATCATCCTCAGAGCCGAAAGTGCGACGGACCCTGCGAGGGCTGACAGGAGTGGCACAAAGTCAAAGGGGACGACTTAGAGACGCAGCAGCGCAAAAAGCTGAAGACTGCATGTTGAGACAGTGGACTGCAGGATTGGGTGGTTGGCTGGGTGCTGGCACAGTGGACAATGAGACAGAAGACTAGACAGCTGACCAGGTGTTGGGACGGTACAGCACAGGACTGGACAGCTGGTTAGTTGTTGGGACATTGGACAGCAGGATTGGACTTATGGCTAGGTGTTGGGACAGTGGCTGGCAGGATTGGACAGCTGGTTAGGTGTGGGACAATGACCAACACGACCTGACACCTGGCTGGGTGTTGAGACAAGAAATAACAGGATTAACGGCTAAGCTGATGTTGAGTACGTGAACGACAGGGTTGAACAGCTGGCTGGGTGTTGGGACAGCAGACATCAGGACTGGACACCTAGCTGGCAGGATTTTACTGCTGTTTTGCAGTGGGACAGCAGGCTGTGTGTTACAGTAGGACAGCAGGCTATACTTTAGGGACACCAGGTTACAGGGCAGGACAGCACATTACAGGATGGCTCAGATGCCTCTGTATTGGAATAGCAGGTGTTATGCTTATAAAATGTGTTATGTCAGCGACAAAAATTCACAAAGACTTGGCACAAGAGAGCTCATATGTCAGAGACGGCCATTACTACCCTCAGAAGTTGTGCTACAATGGAAAAAAATGAACAAATAATCCCTTCATCACTGGCAGCTGTTTGTGTTTAAGCTGTTTACCGCGATTCCCCCAATTGCCATGCCGAGGGCACGTCAGGAGATGTGACGGGAGCGCTGAGTGGCAGTTGTTATTGCTCAAACCGTGAAGTGAGCAGGCTAACTTAGACCTTATCTCTGTTTCAGACAGGGTCTCCAGACATCCTCCATTGAGGTAATCTCTCCCCCTTCTATTTAATTGTCAGGTGTATGAATAGAAGCCTGGTGACACAAGTTAAGAATTTTTTCGTGTGATTAAATTACTACACTGAAAAGTAATACCTCAGCCTAGAAGAGGCGAATGGCTTATTTACACTTAATGATGCCTTAGACCCTTACTATGTGTGTATTTATTAGATATATTTTTTCAGTTCATATGACACACGTGTTCATTATGTAGCGTAGCGTAGCGGGTGGTGGTTTGACTGACATGTCACGGTGGCTTTCTCCCCCCCAGCTTTTCAATTTGATGTCACCTTGAGAAGGAAAAGCACAGCATCCCCCCTAAAATAAAACCCGCTTGACACATGAATAACATCGCTTGGTAGGAGATGTAGAAAGAGTCGGGCAAGAAGAAAGAGTGCAGAGTTTGTCACGTCGGCGGGGAATATTTTTGAGATTATGACGTCGGCTTCTGGAAGGGGAGGGCGTATGTCTGTACGCAGCGGCGTGTGCATATAATAAGCTGTGTACATAACATACAGCTGTTCGTCATCACAGACAGGGGAGAACGGAACCGCCGGAGGACAAACACTGGTTTGAAAACCTGGCGGGACTCTGAAACACGTATATCAAGACGGTAGGATGTATAATAAATAACGCAACTGGTTTAGTGAATAGCACAAAGACTGTCTGCAGCCTCTCAGTACGCACTCATTTTTTATTATGAGTGATTTTGGAGGGCTAATTTATTCTGTCACTTCTAGAGAGATGCAGTGAGGCTCTTCCAAACTCGAGCAATTTTTGCCATGATACATTCTTTTTAATCAGGCCCGTCTTTTCCATGCAGATTTCATCCAGAGCCAGCGACCCGGTTCCCTGCCTGCCCTGGGGGGGTCTCTCGCCAGCAATCTGACCAGTCATCACGCCTGAAAGCTGATCATTTATAAAACTCCATTTCTGTCCAGGGAGTTAAAATGAATCTTCCGCCCCTAAACAGGCAAAGGTAAAGCAGCTCCGGGGCTGCCAAACGGAAACTGCTGACTTTGAGGTAACTTGGCAAATCCCCGCCAGACTTAACTTTATTCCTCCCCCTAACACGAACTTCAAAAAACGTGCAAAAAAAAAATAAAAAGGAGGGGGAGCGGTCCTCCATTTTAGTTTGTTTGCAAATATAATTGAAATTGTTTGTCACCACGGACATACCTTCCAACCTCCACCAATCATTCTCAGAGGTGGTCTTCTTTGGTCCAATCAGATTTAATAATTACGGTTGCACTAGCAACAGGGGGTGTGGCTTTGTCATGCCGTTCTCTCTGTTACATCATCATAATGAGATGCCATTCTCCTTTTCCCTTTGTTCTTAGCTACCTGGCTGTCTTGGAACACCTGCGCGTTGTTTGTTTTAGAGGTCGACCCTGGCCTCACCTCAAACAAGACACCCCAGGTGGTCACACAAGTGAAACTTGAGAAAAACCTTTGACCGCCCGCCCTCTGTGCTATTGCTCAGTGCCCTAATGTGCCGATCTGACGGGTTATTAACACCAGTAGCTCAATTAAGCATGCCTCTGCCCCCACCCACCCCCACCTTAACTTGTCCTTAGTGGCCACCGCTCTTCTCAGCTCTCTAATGAAATTACTTTACATTTAAGATCCAGTCCCCCCAAGTGTCACCTCACTCTCTAGTGTCAGATTCCTTTGCCCCTGTGTCAATCCTTCAGCCCCATTCCTTCATGTTCTTTACCTTCACATTAGTCTGTCCGGGCCAATTAAAAAGGGACAGTGCTGTATATGTCAGAAGAAATACATTATTATGGATCATTAGATTTTTGATATTTGAAGTCAGTGAAAATGGTATTGGAACCCTGAAGTCCGTCCTTGTGCCTTTTGGCCCATTGTGGATATAATTGTTATGATCACTTAACTGAGACAGATGTTCAAGGTCAGTTTCCTGTCTAATTCCAACTCACAGATTTATTTTTCTGCTCAACACATAATAAGATTAGAAGACGTATTACTAATATTGATTGATTTCGATTCATTCTAATTAAGATTCAGAGCACCCAAATTCGCTGATTGGTATTTCCTTCCTTGGCCTTTCATAAATCCTGTAGCATTCTGTGCCATGTCACGGAATCATTCTTAAACAGCATATGCTTTTTCTAATTAAGGTCCCAACATTGTCCTGGATCCATCATGTGCCATGTTTCAATCCGGAGATGTAACTCTGTGGCTGGCGTGGACTCCGAGAGCAGCTGTTCTGAAAGTCTGCTGCTTACGCTCTGTACACAACTCATCGACTTAGATCCAAGGCCAAAGGGCGCTATATTCATATTATATTCAGAGTGGGAATTTGGAGTAAATGATTCATGAATGGTTATGGTCATTAATCAACATTTACACACCTGGAGAAAATGTATGCTTTTCAAGCACCACAAAGGACATCCTTATGGTTTTCAGCTGTTTATTTATGTCAGTTTACATACTTCAAATTTGCAGCACATCGTCATCGAATCAATCATCTGACCGAAAATGTAACTAAAATTATATGAAAATATACAAAAATATGCCTTTGCATAGCCTAGTTTATCTATATTTTTCACATTGAAGAATAACCTGTTAATAAACGCAATCCAGTAGGCTAGTTATCTGAATACAAAGAGACTGGAAATTCCAAAAAAACTGATGTTTGTCATGGTTAAAGTTATTGATGACCATGTAGGAATAGCCTCACGGCAACATAACAATATATTAACTAAATAAAATAAATAACCAGACAGGAAAATTAAAAAAAAAAAGTAAAAAGTAAATGAAAACCTTGGATTTCATGACTTCTTTTGATAGACAACTTAGTTCAACACACTTATTCACAAGCTGAAGTAGACTGACAAATCTTACAACAAAATGAATTATTGTTTTGGGGGCACACAAGCAGAAGAAAAGAGCTTGAATTATTCAAATCCCTGAAATGTTTCTGCTCATGTGTGATTGAAATATTTATTCAAGAAACTGTTTCTATACCAATAAAATATAAGAAGATAAAATTCTCTTGGTACAGAACTTATAAGCTACACCATTTGAATACATTTTTCTGCACATTTCCACCCCCCACACACACACACTTGGAATTTGTTATAAAATTGTTTTTGAAGAAACAGCAAGGCACCAAGAATCTTTGACCTCTTACGTTGTCTGGGGATAAGACTTACAATGTTGCGTTTACAATGCATAATTTATTCCCATTCCATTGATGCAGATTCTATTTCTAACTTTATTGAAAGCCAAGTAAAATGACACTTAGTACCAGGGTGATCGCTTCTTCACGTGTCTATTGGTTGTTCCAGCGGTTAATCACCAATGAAGCAGGCCATGTTTTCGCATTCCCGGAACATTGTTTGTTTAGCTTGAAGTGTCACAATCATCGCATTATTTGTGGGTCACTCACAGCTAGAACTTGTTGACTCTCATTTCCTTTCAATTAATTATCTATTACTGCTGTCAGCTCCTAACAGCAAGATACCATCTGAGACAGTTGCTAAGTTGCCAGTTCCAGAAGTGGATGCTGTTGGTAGGTAACTGCGATCTAACGATTCCTCCAATCATCCAGTAAAAAAAAAAAAAGAACTGTTTAAATTTCATGGCCTATTTGAGGTATGTTAGAGATATGATTGCTGCCTGTTTAAAGAAAGGCATTGTTTGGTATACTGTCAAGCAAGGTTCAGTTCCACCATACTCACACAGACCAAAAAGTAGTGTGCCAAAAAGCAGAGATAAACTATTAAATAAAGATAATAATTAACAATAGGTAAACGGGTTGCTGATCGTAAGAATCTGTACTGGTTGAAGTTTCTAGATATTTATACAATTCCGGCTGTTGGACAACAGCTATGGGTATGAGGCGGGGAACAACCCAGGATGGAGGGGCCAGCTCATTGCAGGGCACACCCATGGGTAACTGGGTAACTCCAGTTAGCCCCAGCATGTTTTTGGACTGGGGGGGGGGGACTGGAGGAAAGCCCATGATGACACAGAGAGAACATTCAAACTCTATGCACATGGAGCCAGGGTCAAGACTTGAACCCAGGTCCCAAAGGTGTGATGCAACAGTGCTAACCACTGCACCACCATCCCGTCACCTATTTTAATACATTATTATTTTACTTTATATATAAAATTGTTATATATGTAATAGTATTATTTAAACTCTCAGCAAATTTAACCCTCCCAACAAATTCCATCATATTTCTTCAGACTGAAAGTGTCAAACGTAGTCGGGGGCCTGAGGTGAAATTTTGTTGGAGGGCAGAATTTATAGGTGCGCCCCTGATGACACCCTCACAATATTTAGTGCCATCCAAATCAAATGTGTCCATCTTTGATTTCAACACTGGTCCAGTGTCTAATGGCCACTGTATTTTCACTTGATGATTCGTTAAAAGGAGAAACCACTATTTCATAAAATCATCCTGCAGTTAATCTATTGTAAATAATTATGTTTGCGAGCAAATCACTGCCCCTCTGACCCCCAATTGCATGGCTAGACTGCTCTTCCTAAGGAATTAGAGATTCTTTGTTAGTTTTCCTATTACACAAACAGCAAATTGTAAAGGCATAAAAATTTCAAGGCCTTGATTGCTCAGAGGTGAGTTTCTATGGAGTGGCCCTGAATCGCTGAATATTGCACAGAAAAAAAAACACAATGCTGGAAACAGAATAGGACTACCTCCTAAATAATGTTAAATGTGCTGACAGCTCTCAGTAATGAACATTTATTGCTCAGCTGAACTTCGCCCAGCATCACTGTTAATGCCAACAAAAGAACCACAAAACCCAAAGAATTTCATTTCTAGATGTACAACAAAAAGAATTTATTTTTCTTTTTTCTCCGATTTTACAGATAATCCCCAGTACTATCCTCACCACTATCAGGCAGGAAGGGCGTGGTCATCTCAAGAGAGGGGAGGAGTTTTAGCAATTCAATTTGCTTTTTTATTCTTGTGGAAATATGAATATTTGCTTTCAGTTACTTTCGTCTCTGTTAATCCTGCCAAAGCCCGACACCCAGCCTATTTGCCATGGCTGTGATTGCCCTCCCAAAGGGTCTGCTTTGTATTTTCCATGCACTCTTTATTAATCCTGCTCCTATTCACTAAGCCAAAAAACAAATAATATATCAGTCCAAATTCCCCATCCCCATGCCACACGATTTAGTTCAGGGTTGGGGAGTCTGATCCATGGAGGGCCGTTGTGGATGCAGGTTTTTGGGATGACCTCTCAATCAGCCAATGACAGTGGGTCCCTTGGAGCACAGCTGAGAACCAAAGCTTTATTATTGGCTGATTGAGAGGTCTTCCCAAAACCACCAACACCGGCCCTCCATGGATCAGGTTCCTGACCCCTGATTTAGTGCATCGAATTCTGATACCAGCAAAAAGAGGTTGTTTTAGTTCCTTAGTTACTTACTTTACGTTCTCAATAAATACAAGTATCATCATGTATTCAGCACAGTTCTTACTGTCCCTTGCCTTTTATCACATGTGAATGTTTGCCTACGTGTTAAACTCCTTATGCAGGTGCAAGAGTTTATAACGATAAAAAGTACAATAACTCAGCAACCCATCAGCAGCATTTTGTAAATAGTCTTGAAATATACGATAATATACCATTCTACAGCGATCGATTTTCTACAGAGTCCAACAAGAATAACCTTGGGGACAACGATATTGTTAGCCGCACTTAATCTGGCTCTGTTTTATTGCTAAACACAACATGCATGACAGCGCCGTGCCTCACAAAGCGTGTCACACAAACGGCTAGCAATTTATTAACGCAGGGGCAGGAGTTTAGGCAGTCCCAGGTGAGAAGTAAATGTGAACTGTTACCCTGGCAAGAGAGAAATGGAAAGGTGGGGGGGGGGGTGATAATGAATAAGGCGAGAGAAGGAGCAGGAGTGAGGGGGGGAATGAATAACTTATGTTCTTCAACTGTTTCACCCTTCTAGCATTGCCGCAAAAGTAATTAGTGTGCTCTTGTTGACCAATCAACAGTTTCGGCATGGTGTCCCTCAGTGGTCCAGCTGACGACCAGACCCACCTAATCCCAGACATTGTCTCAGTCAACAGACTTCCCTTCCTTGGGTTTCTTATCGGCTCCTCGGGCCGAATGAGAAAGCCTTTGATCTGGCTGAAGTGGGGAGGGGGGCATCGGACCGTGGCTGACCCAACTGGTGCAGGGATTTTATGGATCACCCCACCCCACCCCGCCCACCACAACCACACATGTCCTGCAGGAGGTGGGAAAACGGTCAGGCCGAAATCCTGCGGTGAATAACAAAAGCATGAAATGGACCCAGCTGGCAGAGATGCCCGTGTGAGTGAGAAGACCTCAGGATCTCCTAGAAACTGGCAGGGTGCAAGAAAGGGGATGGGAAGGAAGAACCTTTAAGACGCAGGAGACTGCAGCTCCATGCGGAGGCGAATGCCAGCAGGTCAAGGGCTAATGCGGCAGTATAAACTATTTCTGCGAATCCTGAATTAGTTCATTTGATCCGGTGACCTGCTGTATATTACCAGTGGCTAGGAAAATGACATTTCCTCCCCATGGGTGAGCACACTCACATGCACATTCCCACAGAAACAAATACTCGGCAAATTAAGGCAATAACCAAGCATGTCTCCGAAGTGAAACTGATTACCCTGGTTAACAGTATAATTTAAAATATAGACATACATACCGTCACGCATTCAGCATAATTTTCCTTTATTGTATGCATCCCCGCTCAGATGTTTAAATGCTGAAATGTTTAAATTAGTCTTCATCCAGGAACACCGATTTCCACTGTATTAACAAAACTGTAATTTTAACCAATCAAATCCATGCATTGATATTGGCAAGAGGAATTTGTTTATTCACACTATAGTCCCAAAAATGTTCCATTGACCCTACCCCTTAGTTGAGTGACTATTAGCATTATACGTAAAAGAAGTGACTTGATTAAAAGTAGGCTACACGGCTTTGTATTACTGGTTTGCTCTGCGTTACATGTACAACACAAACACACCAACAACAGCCAGAGCATCATCGTAGCAGCAAAGCACATCTGTCAAATCCCTATAGTTTCCTTTGTTGAGTTTTCAGTCTCATCCTGTCCCCTAAATGTCAGCTCCTGTCGACCCAAGAATGAAACCACATCAATCAGCCTTTTCAGAATCTCACGGCTTCCCCGCACTGTGGGCTAATTGCAGATGCACACCTTTGTCAATCAGCCTAGCTATCCTCACTAGGGTTGTCGCTTTTAATCTCAATTAAAAGGGGAGGCCAACCCCCTCCCTCCCGATTCCAGGCAATGAAATTTTTCATTTTGGGATATTCCTATAATATATAGGTGGGAGGAATCTCGAACACTTAATTGCACGACTGCACTGACATGTTTCTTTTGCACAATAAAAATCAGAACAAAAACAGTCTATGTTCTTAATTACAGTATATACATGGGATTAGCCACAATGAACAAGAATAAACAAGAACTTTATTTACGCAGTGGGTTTATCTTGCCTGAAGGCTGAACATGTGTTCTAAATAATATGTGTCAATCATCTTTGGATCAAGAACAGACAAAAGTGTGTTTGATTGGGAAGGCTGGGTAGACTGGTTGGGTTTCAAATACATTCCATAACTATCCAATCAGCTGCTAAATAGTAGGTGATGAGAAATACATTGAAGTCCATTAGCTTAGTGAGGCAGATAATATTTTGCTTCACTGAAGGTCCTTTTATCACCCTAAGGGCAGTGCGGTTTTGTTTTTTGAACTGCCACAATTTTTTGGTTTCACATGGAAATCGTCATTGTAATAATACATTAGCATGAAAAAGATGCTTGTGGTGAGGTTTACTTACACAAACTTATTACGAGGGCAGAGCGAAAAATGATTCGTTCAGAGAGATAACCAATCAGATTGTATGGGAGGTGAGTCGACACAACTAGAGGAGGCACGACCAAGACACCTGATTGGTTGGTCTGACATCTGACACAAGATCTGACTGGTTATCTCTCTGAACAAATATTTTTTTGTTCTGCACTCAAAATGTGTTTGTGTATGTAAAACTCCCATGAGGAAAAAGATATTTTATGTTATATGAATGTTATTCATCTATTTATTTTTTGTGAGGCACTTTTTTGGGCCAGTCAGTCCTACTGATAACACAAGCGACTGGCTAAGGTGCCACCTTCTGAAGGGATGGGGATGTTGTTTGTTGGGGATGGGGAACATCAGCAGTGATGCTGGCCTCAGGTTCCACATTGGTTAGGACTGGTACTGGCTTCTAAGTTATCTTAAAGAAACCTCCACTGGTTTAGAAGTATCAGCTGGTTGTATCAGAGGGAAATTTTGTTGCTTACTGGCCTTTAGCCAAATGAGAAATTGGATAATCTGTACAAAGACAGGTAAAAGATAAATAAAGAATATCGCCAGAGACTGACCGTTGCCGACACACTGAAAGCTAATCTGTATAGTGTCATTATTCAGTTCAGCGGTGGGCTGAAGTAGAGCCCTAATGAACTGTGAAATTACATTACATAAAGCTGAGAATGGGCTCCCCTCGCCCCTGGACCTTGCAGTAAAACAATGAAATCAAGAAAAGGACAAGGAGGGTAAGAACTACTTATATAACGCAGACCTGCACAGCTGAGTAAGAGCCTGTTACGCCAGTGACATTTATTAGATGCTGCGATCGATATCTGGGCAGCACGGTGGCTCTGCGTGTGATGGTTTCCCCTCACGTGTCCGTGGCTGCAGGTCTGAGTCCATCTCCAAGCCTTCCTGGGAGGAGTTCCCCTCACATCCATGTAGCCACAACTCATAGTGATGCTCTTTTAGTATATTAATGTCTCCTAATTGCCCTCGGAACATGAAAGCATGTGTCTAAGTGACCCGATGTGGGAAAAAGAAGGGAAATTACTACTGCAAATATAGCAGGTTCTTCTTATTGTAATCAAAATGGTAATTGGAATTCGAAGTAGTAATAATTATAATTGGGACTTACAGCTACTACTCATACAGGGTGTCCTCATGCTCTCGGCTGCTTGGGATTGACTTGTATAGTAAGCTATGGAAGATGAACAGATGGATGGATGGAAGATCCTCAAATGATTTTCTTTGCACGGTAAGTAATGATGTGTTTATTAATATTTTACTTATTTAGCGGCCAATCAAAATTGTAAAGAGATAATGATTAACCACCAATTAGCATGGCCATGACAACAAGCATCAGTGCTTCTTCACACAGTATATATACAAATGCATGTTAATTTTGGGGACTGAGTTACAGTTTCCAGTTTTGCAGCAGATAAGCATAAGGATTCTGCAGCGCTAGCGGTCTGCTGAGGTTATATTCTCATTAAACACCCATGGGGGGCCAACAGCAGAGAATGAGCACAAGTTGTTACTGTACTCAACAGTCTGGCAGGGGTGTAGGGACTGATGATGTTTTGTGGATAATGAGGTCCTATGCTTCTTCCCAGCTTTCTGCCTGAGAACAATGCCCTTGACTGGGAGCTTATGGAGCATTATCAGGGAAGCACTGACATGTACCTGTTTAGGAGGGTGGAAACCCAGACAGGCAACTCATTTTTTTTTGTGTGTCAATGGAGGGGATTAGTTAGCAGGCTGACCGAAAGAGAGCTGAAGTCTTCCAGATCAGGCAAGACTGGGGGTCCAAACCAGAAGGTATGGGGGGAGGGGTACGAGGTCCAGTGGGACCCTTCATATGTTATGGGGAAAATGTCTACATGTGCAGGAAGCTGCGGCCAATTGATGAGACAGAATGGGAAGGAGGAGTTTGAAGGTCACCCCCGAGATCGCGGCAGGGTAGCCCAATGAAGCAGCGCAAATAGTAAACCAGCTAGCTGTTTATAACCATGCATGTTTTTGGACTGGTTATGGAATTGTTTGCATTTGTATCTGTTGTCAGCACCTGCGCAGCAGCACGTCAAGTCCCAGGGGCAAACATCATAGCCTGTGCCCTGAACATGGCCTCATCCCTCCAGTGAAAGCTATGTAATACCATCAAATATTCTTTTCCAGGAAGTTCTGTTTGTGTGCTGTGTACTTTTCATACATGTTTACACTATGTTTGCTCATCTGCACTGTTGGAATGTTTTGCACTATGTTTGTTTTTTGCATGTCTACACTTAACGTACCTTGCTGCTGCATGCACCAAAATTTCACCCCTTGATAAATTTCATCTCATCTTATCGTACTCCCATTACATATTGCTTATGACATTTAAAATAGCAGGTAAAACTGTGGCAAAGCGAACACATAAATGGAACAGTCGTGGATCAACAGACGATAAGGAGAAAAAGCGAAGGACTTGTACAAAGAAGCAGAAAACGCAAAGGCATGCCGTTCCTGCGGGCGCGAGGCCCTTCGCACAGCACAGGGAGATCACAGTGCGAGGCGATGAAATTCTCAGACTTCATTCTCAGCCAGAAACAACTTTGCATTAATTTTTCACGTTAACCAGATTTTATCCTTCTAATCTTATTTAGACTTTGATTTAGACGTTGAGTCCCGCATGGAAGGGGTTATATAGACTTTAGCAAAAATATAATGTTTGGGAAAATCAACTGGCCCGTTTGTTTTTTACCCCCCCACACACACACCCCTGGATTTAATTGTTATCGTCTTTTTTCTTGAGGAAAAACCTGCCTTTGGGAAAACCAGCATGCCTAAATTAGCGGGAGGGGAGCTGGCAGCATCATGCCAGGTTCTTTGTTATTTTCTGGACCGACACAGATGCAGAAAAACAAAGGATTCAATAGGCTTTCAGGTTCCCAATTCCTTTATGCAAATCCCCCAGGTATCGCTATTGGATTGTTTTCTTATAAACAGTCTCATTTTTCCTGCCCTAGAAGCTGATTACACTGCATTTAATACAAGCAAGCAAGGAAGGTATGCTTCAAGAGAAGAGGAAAAACAGTCGCACTTGGTCGCAGATAAAACGAAAGAGCCGAACATCCGAACTGTTACGACTATTGTTAGCGATTACTAACAATGAAAGGTAAAGGGCGGACTGAAGACATTTCAGATCTTTATCTCAGTGCTATGTGAGATTAATGATTAGCGATTTCTAGCTAGCAAATTTCAGTTGTAGCAACAAGGACTCCAAAGCCCATCGGTAGCGCAGGTGATTTGCTTTAGATGACATCGCTGTTAAAGCTTCACTGCTACAGCAGGGAGCAGCTTGTCAAACTGCACGATATCTGGTGGCCAAGTGGACTCTTGCAAAAGGGTTTTCTCCTTGAATCTTTGAAAAAAGCACACAAAATCAATGGGGCCCCGCAGCTCTGCAGCTGTCTGAAATAAACTGGTGGTTTATTTGCCATTTGTATACGTATGAGAACAGGTACAATTTCCCATCATGCTCTACTTTTTAAGATATATGCAAATATAGAGGTGAGAGTGAAACTCAGACACTGATTGCAGGGTCAGCCGTGTATTCACTGCCCCTGAAACATTTCTCAGGGGGTTCAGAACCTTGCTCAAGGATAGGGCATTGGATTCAGACTGGTGACCTTCTGATCACAGGCACAGAGACCTGACATCGGCCCAGTTTGACCCGAGTTTGCATGCTCTCACCGTGCTCTCCAGAGTCTCCTCAAAGTAATCTGGTTTTCCTCGGCACTTCACCTGAATCGGTGACATTAAATCTGTGGTCCTTGCCTGCAGGTCGCAGCGACCGCCCCGCAGTGTGTCGACACCCCATCCATTCCCATGCTAGGATCCAGCTACATGCTAGGATAGTCTTTGCATCACCCTGGAGAGGGTAAGAGCCTTAATGCAAATTGATGGAAAGACAGAAGAACGGGAGAAAACGGCACCTTGATTATGCGATGGAACCTAATGTCATCGCAGTGATGCAAACTCCAGTAATGTCACAACATTCTGATAAAGCACGTCGTCAGAGTGACAAAGTGGCAATAGTGGGACAGGAGATGGAGTGATGAGTGTGGGGGGTGGGGGAGTGTAGCAGATGCTTCATAAAAAAGCGCTCCTCAAAGCACTGGAGCGGCTGGTAGGCCCAGAGGAGGGAACTCCGGGATCTGTCGAGTTTGTAAGCAGGGGAGAAAGGAGCACCTTCTGGACTGGGGGACATGGGTGGCTGAGGAGCAGCAGGGATCCCCTCCGCATTCACCCCACCGTTTAATTTTTTCTTTTTAGTATAACAACAAAGGAGGGGAAAAGCGCAGCATTTGAGGTAATTAAAAGATTGGCCATCGCTTGAAAAGGGGATTTTGGTTAAGGTCAAACAAGCTAAGAATGGTTTTGCAAAGCTTTGAGACTGAAAACCCAGCTGGAGTGTTATCATGAAATCAAGCATCATTAAACGTCTTTAAAGATAAGAGGGCGATCCAGACTTGTGTCGGGGAAGAAACTTTAAAAACAGAACTTTGAGACTCTGTTACACATTTGAAACTTAATTAAGGAAGAAAAACCCTGTGGTTTTATCAAAAATTTCTAACAAAAATGTTATTGAATTTAATTATATATTACATTTTATTTATGTTTTATTGATTGCCATAATTTTATGAAGTTCACAAATGTTAAATTTGTAAATTTGATTACTTATTAACGAAAATATGAAACTACAAACAATCTGGGCTTCAATGTAATTACATATCCGTTAGGTTTAATTACAAACACCATGATCTCCATCAGGAAGAGGCGACTATCAGACAAACAAGCAATTAGCTTTAAATGTAGAAACAGAAGAAGACGTCCCTTGATGTTGCATCCAGACCCACGTTTATTCACAAGTCACATCCCCCCATCATTTCCACTAATTCTCACTTTTCCATCTTTCGAGTTGATTTTTTGATTTACGGAGACTGATTTGAAAATCGCTTTTCTGACATTCTAAATCCAAAAAATAAATATATCACTTATGGCCTGCCCCACTAAATTACAGGTCTGTCAGGGATACTGATTTATTTTGTAATATATGTACATATTGAGACCATAATAATTCATTTGGGTTTAAATATCCCGGCATTTTATAAATGACATCATGTCAATAATGTAAAATATAAAAGATAATCTGTCTTTAAAGTACATTCTGTCCTACATACAAGTCATGATTAAGCAATAGTCATCCATAAATGAGCAACCAGACAGTTCCCAAATGCATTTTTTATAATCTACCTTCAGTATCCCATTATATCTGACGATTGCATCCATTATTCTCAAGAAGACACTGACAGTTTTTTGTTCAGCTATAGAGTTGCATAGTGATATATGTTAATGGTCTAAATCAGGGGTGATCGACCCGTAGATCGCGCAACATTGAAAAAAAACTTTTTAGATGAAAACTTTTAGAAGAAAACTTTGTTACATTAGGTTACCATAACATCTGCTTTGGTACCTTCTCTTCTAACGTATCTTGAAGATTACACAGGTCACCAGGCAGAAAAGGCGAATGTATTGCGAGCTAATGCGAGTCTCCAGCAAGAAAAGTGACTCGGCTAGGCTTCTAATTTATGTCTACTAAAAAGGGATATAGAAGTGAGTGGGGGAGCCGGACCAGGACACTTTTTGCCATTTTGAGTTCTAGTGCCCATTGAACCATTAACCTACATATGATACCTTTCTGCAAGAAAAAAGGAAAAAAAATCTTGCTTATAGGAGCCATGACACACGTCTATAAACTCCATGCACCTGTCAGGTAAAGTGTGACGCATTTCAGGTAATGTGGGACGCATTTCAGGTCATGTGGGATGCATTTCAGGTAACCATTGCATGCAAAATTTGCACTAACAGTAAAAAAAATAGATTTTATCGTAAAGCATCCTATTTCATTGTCTGTGACACTTAAAAATGTAACAGTAACAAATAT
>JAODKN010000098.1:887471-904658 GCA_026774425.1 Petrocephalus zakoni | reverse complement strand
TTTTTAATGTAGGTAGATCTTTTTGACTGGGTCATTTTAAAAGTAGCTCACAAGCTGAAAAAGTGTGGGCACCCCTGATTTAAGTGCTTCCCAGTCCTGTGCTCCCCAGTCCTCTCACTGTTATCTGTCAGCACCTGTGATCTAGTGTTGTGCTTTAATAAAGTCCCCTGCGTGGGATTTGCCTGCACTAAAGCCTGCCTGCAAGTTGTGCCGGCACTTTGGGACTTGGCATTTACAAGCTGACCTGTAAATGACATCACCATCACCATAATCAAGCATGGGAAGAATAGTCATTTTAACAAGAGCCAGTTTTGCTGAGCCAGTAAGAGAAGAATGAATTCTATACAAAAAACTTTTGACTGTAAACAGTTAACATGATGTGAAAAAGATAGAGAGCTATCTTGCCAGATACCCAGGTATTTATACTCTGTGACACCACCTAGAGAAGCCCTGTCAATAGCAGTACATGTATTGGCTTGGGGTGGAGGGACAATACCTTCTCTACAATGCCACATAACCTTAGTCTTCGTTATATTTAACACAAGGTGAAGAGTAAAGAAAGCCTGTTGGACCCCAAAAATCTAGTAGTGCTGTAAATACTATATCAGGAGATGAATCAGAGCCGTAAAGATCCATATCATCAGCTTAAAGATGAATAGATGAATCTCCAATAAAATTAGTAACATCATTTATATAAATAGAAAATAATATGGGACCAAGGATTGAGCCCAGCAGAATCCCTTAAGTGATAAATATTTGATGAGTGACTTTTTGGATTTCACCTGTTGTACTCTGTCTAAGATAATCTGAGAACTATGTAACTACTGTAAATACTGCTCAATCTGTCAAGAAGAAGAGTATGATCAACTGTATCAGAAGCTTTGGCAAGATCTATAAAAAATTGCTGCACAGTAATGTTTCCAATCTAATGCAGCAATGATATTATTAAAAACCTCAAGGGTTGCTGAGACATAAACTAAGCCAGACTGGACACAAACAGTCTGATGATATGTAAGTTGTTTATTTACAAGTTTTTCTAAATTCATTGATAAACGGGAACGTGCCCGACTGCCCATATGGCCAATACGTCTTTTTCTCTCGCTTCAGTAATGTGTTTATTTTCAGACATTTGTTTTAGATCGTTTAGACCACAAATTTCCGGTTGGGGGCGACAAAGTTCCTTTGAGAATCGCAATCTCGACGTTACATATTACATTTACGGCATTTAGCTGACACCCTTTATCAAGAGTGACTTACAGTACATTACAGGGATTACCATCTCCCTGGAGCAACTTGGGGTTAAGGGTCTTCCTCAGGGATCCAGAAGGGATTTAAACTGGCGACCGCTTGGTCCATAACCCAGGTCTCAAACCACTAGACCACCACCACCATATTAACCCCGCAAAAACTACTGATTGAGCCAATTATATGCGACATGTACTTTTATTGTACTACACTGTGTCCTATCCGGGAAGCTATGGGAGTATGGCAGGGAACAATCCAGGACGAGACGCTAACCTGTCCCAGTACACAAGCACGAGCAGAGAATCGAACCCTAAAGCTCTGAGCCAGTCGCGATAATCTCCCGACCGCTGTACCGAGATGATGACGATCATATATATATATATATATATATATATATATTATTGCTTCAGTTTTATATGTTCCGATAAACTTTACTTATGTCAGTTATAACCGCAAGCTCCGGTTTGTTTTTCATAGTTTGCCACGATGATATGGATGATATCGATGAGTGGATCACAGCTTGCAGGTACATGCAGTAATTAAGGGCTGTAGTCAGGGTTTAAAAAACAGTGCGGTCCAGGGGGTGAGTAAAAGGGTAGGTGCTATGGGGTCTGTTGCTATTTACAATAAACTAACTACCGACGTTTGAATTGTAAGTTACACCAACTAAATTCTTTTAATGTTGGATGTTGACTCCCCACATATCGTGCACCCGTCTCAGAAGATAAGTTTTCAGTCGCTGATTTTTTTCAGTCAGTTGTATTTAGCTTCGATTTTTTCAACTCTAAAAGAACTGCCGAGTTCCTGACCTCATATAGCTGGCTACGGGTATGCATATAGAGGAATGAAATCGGCCGATAAAAAAGCCAGATCATCACAACGCGGACCCTCGATCTGTGCGGCAATTTCAAGGAACATGCTACCAGAAGAAACTACTTTCGTGTCGTCAGTTACAGCAAACGTTATCTGCGGTGCAACGCATACAATGCAGTTCTTTTCATTTTTCCGTTACTCATAAAACATATTTTTGTATTTTAGCTACAGAGGATACCGGGGATTAAATGGAAAAGTCTAAATTGAAAGTACTTTGCGCTTTAGCCGTATTCGGATTTCTGAAAGGTAAGTTCTGGATTTCTACATTATTTTCCTGACATAACGTCGCTTGTTAAACGTATAAGAACGATTCGGCAAATGCTCATCATTTGGACCTGTGACCTTTTCAGAGCGGTGCGGGAGTGTCAATGAACATTTTAAGCCGTTAACTATTTTTAAACAGTATTGCACCGAAAACTCGTGTAAACTATCGTGTAATTTGTAAAATCGTTGCCAACAGAAAGGGAAACTAAAAACATGTCCTTCATCAAAATGATTGCATGTATAGCTGTAAGAGCTGAAACAGTAAATTTATTGATCTATTCAAACGACAAAACTGAGGGCTAATCTTGTCACCGAGGCGGTTGAGTTTAATATAAAATAATTTCACTTCTCGGTGTATAGATCTTTATGGGAACTCTCTTATGTGGATGAATACCTGCGTAATCGTGCACAATTTCATGTACTTGTTCCTTCTAACTTTCTCCTTTCCATAATAACCCGAATCGAAATGCCGCCCCCCCTGTTATTACAGGCATAGCTCCAAGTTTGAGTTTCAGTGTGGATATCGACAATCCCAGAATATTCAACCAATCCGCCCCTGGGTTCGGTTATCAAGTGTGTCACTTCGGGTCCGCAAATAGCGACAGGTGAGACGATCTATGCGTGTGCCAGCCGTCCTGACCTTCCCTCTAAACGCGTGTTTCACCGATTCACCTCCTACAGCGATCTGTGTGCGCATTCATCTATCCATCATCCTCCTTTACTCTATCCCTTTTCCCTCTTCTGTCCGTTGTTTTCATTTCTGCACCTTATGCATCCGAAACAAGTATGACGGACGGGCACAAGATTTTAATGGGGGGAATGGGGAGGGGGACCAAAAACCTTATCTCGATATTTTTAAGCAGAACAGCGGTGCACACGTGAGATGTCACGAACAGTTCTGTTAAAACGGGGTGCTATTCAGGGTCACCAGCAGTCCAGAGCCTATGGGCCCAAGGCAGAGAATGATCAAGGACAGGGCGGCAATCCATCGCAGGGCACATTCGCACAAACAAGCACGTACACCTTGGAGACTCCGGTTAACCTCAGACTGCGGGGGGAATCCGAAGCACACCCCAACATGACACAGAGAGGACATGGAGCCATGGTAGAGGCTCGAACCCTGTTGATACATACAACGCATGTATGTTCATTGCATCTGTGCAATATTCACTGCATATGTGTAATAGTGTACACGATGCTCACACACAAAAAAGTGGCGCTGTGCGGCGTAAATGTTAATCGACATCTTACTCAATTATTGATATAATCGACAGTGACAGTCCAAGCTCATTGAAATAAGTTTAGGAATGCATCCTTCTTTTGCAGAGTTGCAAAGGATCAATGGATCCTTCGCAACCCAACTTATCCCGTGTTTGCGGTTAGCGATTCGGCATTCCAATGAATATTACTCTTCGTAGTACTCACTTAGAAATATAAATCATGAAGCATTGTGTTCATCGTGATTTGTGAATTTATATTATCGAGTCTCCCGCCCTAAAATCCGACAACATTAGAAGTTGCGTTTTTATGTTGAAGCACGAATTACTTAACCTTACAACGTAGAAAGACCAAACCAAGCGCAAAATGACTAGACTGATTTGTGAATCAGTCTATATGACACTTCGTCTGTCAGAGGGTGGTAATCCGTATATTACAGATGCAGGATAATGAACCGTTTTCTTGAAAACGCTTTAAAACGCACGTAATAACAGTATTAATAACTTGTATTAAAATAATGTAATCTGCCTGTCAGGTGGTGCTAAAGAAGCCCTGTTTTAAGATGGAGAAATATTTATAATAAATACTTTTTTGATGATCACACTGTGTTGTTTCTTATTACAGTACTTTTTATATTGAAACACAATCAATTGATGTACAAATCGCATCGTTTTTCATATGTATATGATTTGTAAAAGTGTTCACAAATGCAGGTTTGTCTGACCACAAATCACATTATTTTTCATGTCTATATGACTTGTGACAGTGTTTCACAAACATGAATATCAATATTCACAAATCAGTCTAGTCATTTTGCGCTTGGTTTGGTCTTTCTGTGTTGTAAGGTTATTAAGTAATTCGTGCTTCAACATAAAAACGCAACTTTTCGGATTTCTGGGCGGGATTCTCGATAATTCACAAATCACAATGAACACAATGCTTCATGATTTATATTTCTAAGTGAGTACTACGAAGAGTAATATTCATTGGAATTCCGAATCGCTAACCGCAAACCATCTTTACTGGGGTCCAAGACCGAATTGCGCGAACCTTCGAAGGACAGCCTACAAAGGCTACACCGACCGCGTCCTTTGAAGGATGCCATCCATTGTTTTTCACATATCACTCAGGTTGTGTCACACAGTTACATGCGTTTTGTTTAGTGGGGTTTTCCATTAAACGCTACTTCCACCTCTCTAGGAAGACTGCAGATCACTGCGGTACTAGTTGTTGTTTCTAGCGTAAAAGACTTCCAGATCGTCTCCCTCTTTTCCGATGTTCTTACGCTCCTCCTGCTGCAGAGGGTACGCGCGTGACATGACAGCAGGCGGAAGCCCCCACGCGCTCACGCCCCCCAGGTGGCCAAAAGACTGAGAGGCAGTGTTAGGGTTCAGCTTGAATGCCGCAGAAAACATCAAAAATGGGGAAGAGCTGACATGTTAATGAGGCTCTGAGTGTCTCTGCCTGCCATCTTGTTCTGTGTGTCGGTGATCTCCTTTGCCTCCCCCCTCCCAGCCTGCTGGTCACCGCTCCTGTCCCGGACAACGTCACCGGTGTGGTGTACAAGTGCTCCTACAGTATCGGCTCCTGTGAAGAACTGAGAGGTGACGCCTCCTTCAGAATGTTTAGGTCAAAGCTGGGATCCGGGTGCAGAAAGATGTCTTAGCCAGCCTTTTAATTCACATCCCTTTGTTTAAAACATTCATATTTTATTATGTTTTTACATTTACATTTACACCATTTGGCAGACTCCCTTAGTCAGAGCGACTTGCATAAGTGCTTAGAAGTCTCCATCAGTGAAGAATACCATCTGTCTAAAACTTAAAAAAATAAGAGTATATTATTGGAAGTGCTAATCCAAGTGTTTGTGAAAGAGGTAGGTCTTTAGTCATTGTTTCAAGACACCCAATGACTCAGCTGTTCGGACATATAGGGAGAGTTCATTCCGCCATGTAGGTGCCAGAGCAGAGAAGCGCCTAGATGCATGTCTTATTTGCACCTTGAGAGAGGGTGGGACCAGTCAAGCAGTGCTGGAGGATCGGAGAAAATGTTTCACAGTGCAGAGTTCTTTTAGGTAGGAGGGTGCTGGACCATTTTCGGCTTTCTAGGAGAGCATCAGTGTGTTGAATCTGATGTGGACAGCTGCAGGAAGCCAGGGGAGGGAGTGTAGCAATGGTGTGGGAGAAGGTTGAAAACATGTCGAGCAGCTGCATTTTGGGTTATTTTTATAATGCCACACCGCCATTTATGGCAAGGCAGGTGGAGCCTGTGACTGGACACCAGTCCATCACAGGACACATGCACACACGCACACACACACACACACACACTCACCGTGATTTGTTTATAGACACCATTGCATCTATCTGCACTTTTTTGGACTGCAGAAGAAAACATACCAGGACATGGGGAGAACAGAGTATTAGATAATAAAAAATCAGTTGTTGCAAGCTGCCTTATTTAAAATGATAATTAAATAATTGTTTAAAGGTCTTGAATGCAGTTCTCCTAGATGTTCATAGCCCATCAAAGACCTGAAATGCATACTTACGGGTGTGATGTCATAAACAAATTCTCCATCACGTCCAAGGAAATCATAGCTTAGAGCACTGGTGGGGAACCTAATAAATGGAGGGCCGGTGTGGGTGCAGGTTTTTGGGATGACCTCTCAATTAGCCAATAATAAAGCAGTGGTTCTCAATTCCAGTCCTGGGGACCCACTGGCTGATTGAGAGGTCATCCCAAAAACCTGCACACACACCGGCCCACCATGGATCAGGTTCCCCAGCTCTGGCTTAGAGTAAGAAAGAAATGTAGTTATGGATGTTTGCTTGCACAAACTGGAGGAACAGTCCAGTAGACAGAATTCAGAAGAAAGTGAATGTCCTTATAGCATCAGTGAGAGTGCCTTTCACAGAACCATCATTTAACTGCTGTTATTGCTGTCTGCTGTTCTGCAGTGGGGGACCAGGGGATCGCGCTGGGTTTGTCCCTCAGTTGTGACGGCAGTCGGGCTGTGGTGAGCATACCGTCCTCTCAGTACACGCCCAGCTTCTTCAAAGACTCTCACAGTGTGTTTCTCATCTCATTCATTTTGTGGTTGCAAAGTGAGTTTCTTCATATAGGGACTCGCTTCCTGTTTGCTAACATTCTCATGGGTCTGCTTGCTGTCATGGGTCTTACATTTTCTCACAGATAGAAAGCATGAATTCAGATGTCCCCACTGATAAAATAAGCATTTCGCTGCTTTAGTGGGGTTAAGCAGATTAGCCTGTGGGCTTTCGCATGTAACTGGGCTGATGTGCGACGCTGATCTGAGCCCGCTCAGGAATCGCACTGCAATTTTATTTGCTTCCCCTGCTGTGAAGAATGAGGAACACTCCGATTTCCTTGCAAGCAGTGTCCTGTGTGCTCTTTGTATTGGTATTTCACAAACATGCAGTGCTCCTTGACCTTCAAGGTCACATGGGCGTTGACCACATGACTCAATCATTTTTTTTTTGTCTTTGCTAATAGGTCAAAGTAGGCCCACAACTTCATGAGTCACCTTCGGGTGACATTGTTGTAAAAGGCGCTACATAGAAATTAAATTAATTGAAAATAAATTGAATAAGTTAATTCAAATTCTATCGCAAGTAGCTTGTATGCTGACATTACATTTCTTCATGCTTGGCATTAGCATAACGAGGAAGCTCTGATTTGCTTGATTTTGAATTATGCCTACTCTGTGAGTGATTTTGGGGCGGGGGGTGACGGTCATCCGCATGCAGCTTGGTGGACGGTGATAATTGGATGTATGGGGAGTTGGGGGGGGGGGCATGTGGCTAGCAGCTTAAATGGGGCTGAGAAAATTCATCTTCCTCAAGTGGTTTCTCTTTAAGTTCCTCTTGCAATGACTAGCAATGGCCAAAAAAAGTCCCTTCTGTTGTTTAGACAGCTTTAGTTATAAGGTAGCGCACTCCCCCCCGTTATGCTAACATGGTACGTCCCTCCCAGGTATGTGGGCCGCATCTCTCACATGACTGCGACAGCTTTTCCTTCCTCAACGGGCAGTGCGTGGAGCTGGACTCACAGTTCACGCTCGTCGATGTCCAGAAGCCAGCGTTTCAGGGTAACGAGTTGTGCTGATCCCTGCAGCTAAGACAGGCCCCTGTTCAACATGGCTAAGACTAAGTTTGAAGTACAGTGACATTCCTCATCACACTGGCCCTCATTTATCAAAACGAGCGTAGATTCGGGTGCAAGAAATCGGCGTACGACAAATTCCATGTGTGATTTATGAAACCGGGTGTACCTGGCCAATTCCGGCGTATGCACATTCCCGCCTTGATGAATCCGGCGGTTGGAAACAAGCGTAATTCACATGCCGCGCCTGTTTATTCATGGTGTACATGGCCGCGCCCACAGAATTTGCGACATGGAGGAACGGAAGCAGGCAAAAAAGAAATTTCACTCAGCTGGAAATCGACGTCATTACAACCAAGGTGGAATTTGACTGCTGTTTGCGATCAGGCAGGCAGGGGCAGGCAGAGGCAGGCAGGTGGTGTAGTGTTTAGGAACGCAACCTTAAAATCAAAAGATTGCTGGCTTGAGTCCCTGACCCGCAAGCACTGCTGAGGTACCCTGTGCAAGGTACCGTCCCCAAGCACTGCTCCCCGGGTGCTCACGTAGCTGCCCCCTGCTGTGTCACAATGTCACATCATTGTGGTGTGTGTCAACCATGATGATTAATCACCATCACATCATGCACAGGACACTGCAGTGTATCAAACTGACTGTACGTGCTGGTTGTCATGATTTTGGGGTGCTTATTATTCTGTGCAAATGGACAGCAATTAAAGACGGTAAATTAAAAAAAACAAATCAATACACGCTAACATTGTTTGAAGTAAAACAGCCATCTTCCTGAGAAATCCTGAGCTCCAGCACAGATATCTAAAATATTTTCATATTTCAGAAGCTAAAAGTTTAATTTAGTATCCTCTGTCGTGTGGTTTTTCTGCTTAACGTTCCCATTATATTGAGGCTAATGCAATCAAGGCCGTAGCAAGGATTTTTCAAATACTGAGGTCAATAATGCCCTACCAGAAGCTTTTATGCATGGATAATTATTATTTTCATCAAGTTTCATGAAGGAACTTATGAAAAAATACCAAAGACATGATCTCAGTGTCCTCAATGGTAATCTAATCCAATCCAGCTTTATTTGTAAAGCACCTTATGCTACCACACTGGGCCAGAGTGCTGCACAGAGGAACCACCGGCATAACATACAAATGAAGTTAATAACAGACAGAAGGTGAATAGCCATAAGAATAAAATAAAATGAAAAAATCTGATTAAATTAGAGTGAAATACAACAACAAAAAATATGACTGCAGTAACATATCTTTGCATATCGAACATTTATTCATGTTTAATTACATGAAGAAAATTCATTAACAAATATAACCCGCAATAAACATTTCACCTGAAATCTTGATAATTACCTGCTTAACAACATTTTAGTGCAACTCTGCTGTAATAATTCTCCGACACAGCCTGACCTCCTCTGCTGCAGTGCGAGTTTGCACTGACAGAAAACTGAGCACACCACCTGAGAGCTGGCGAGGGATTTGAGTGTATCTTATGCCCAAAAACCCCAGAATTTGCATAGAAATGACCGTATAGCCATTTTTCTGCCGTACGCGTGCTTGATAAATGAGGGCCACTCTCTTTAGTGTTGAGGGCTGTGCTGAATGTTGCATTTGATTTTGTATTGAATAGGCTGTTGACAGTTGCATTGAACATTTTGTGATGGTGTAGCATTTAGTGTTGAGCAGTGTGTTGAATGTCATGTTGGGTTATGTGTTGAGTAGGCTGTTGAGTACTTTGTGCCAGTGTTGCATTTAGTATTGAGCACTGTGTTAAGTGTTGTGTTCAGTTATGCATCTAATTGGCTGTTGAGTGTTGTGCTCATGGTTCTGCTTGCATGCAGAATGCCACGACTTCCGTCTGGACGCTGTGATACTATTCGATGACTCACAGAGCATCACAAAGAAAGATTTTAAAACCATGATCGGCTTCATCAAGAGCATCATCAGGATGTTTACAGACCCCCGCACGCAGGTGAGTATCTGCTACATGCTTGGGTGTATGCATCTCCAGCAGTGCATAGAGAGATCATCACAAGATCAGATACACTGATCATTAACACTCATCTATTTAAAAAGAACCAATCTCTGGCCCTGTTTATGCTTGGTTTTAAAATGCATCTTGGGCAATTGGACAGCACTAAATAAAAGTGTAAACGACCACCAAGATGCATTGTGATCTGATCGGTTAAACCACTTGGACGTGTCTCAGCTGTCTGCTTATGATCCGATCATCCAAGATGCATTTTAAGAACGAGTGTAAACGGGCCTCTGTTGGGGCTAGAGCCAACACCCTTCTGGGCTGCATTATGCTGGCTGATCTTGTTCCTCCTTTTCTCCGACTCCCTTCCCCTCCATCTCCTCCCTTCTGCTCCAGGTAGCAGTAGCTCAGTACTCCACCGAATACCATGCCGTCTTCCACTTTGAGAACTTTGCGGTCAACCGGGACCCAGACATGCTGCTCAGTCATGTCCAGCATTCCCAGGGGCACACCTACACCCCATCGGCCATCCGTTTCGTCCTGTGAGTCCGGCTTTAATGTGTGTCACTGCTGCGTCACGCAGGAAATCCTGCACGTGTCCATCTGTCGTCTTCCTTTAAACCAAAACTGTCCACTCAAATATAGCCAAACTTGAAAATTCCTTACCAGTAGAGAAGTGTTAGTATTTGCACTGGAAATCATCTACCTTCTAACATCTTTTTCTGGTTGGAGACCATGAGGGCCTGGAGCCTGTCCCATGCTGGCGTGATTCTGTAAACCCCCAACCCTAGTGCTGTAATGATACAATCTACTCCCCCTTCAGTTCGATGGGCAATTCAAGGCACATGGTCTAATACACTCACAGTCATTCACACTCACAAGTTCTTGCAGTTGTTATTCTTTCCACATTTATATATATATATATATAAAAAAACGCTATATTTTATATATACTATTTATTTTTTCTATTCTGCATATTTCAGTGCAGAATGCACAAATGAAATCTCAAAGCAAAACTGACATTATGCCTGTTAACATCCACCCATTTCCTGAAACCGCTTATCTTGTTCCGGGATGGGGGGGTCTACAGGCATAAGGTGGGGAACAACCCAGGATGGGGGGTGAGGGCAGCCTATCACAGGGCACACTCACGCAGGCAAACCTACAGGCAATTTAGTAACTCCAGTTAACACGATGACAGGGAGAACATGCAAATACCACACACGGAACCTGGGCAGTGACTCGAACCCAGAGGTGTGAGGCGACTGCTAAACACTGCACCACCATGTCACCCCCAGGGGGCATGTTGCTTGTCGCTGTTACACACTTCTGCGGATCTTCCCACAATCTGAATGTGCGCTCTTCAGGTGAACCGTGTGGATGAAGATACAGCTCTGTCTTTCTCTTAATGACCCCCCCATCTTTCAATCCCGTAGCACGAATATGCTGGTCCAGGAGAGGGGAATGAGGCCTGACTCCAAGAAACTGTTGGTGGTCATCACCGACGGGCGATCCAATGACCCCAAAGAAAAGTTTGATGACGTGATACCACTAGCGGAGAAGATGGGCGTGGTCCGATATGCCATCGGGGTAACTGTGGGGTGGGGGGGGGAGGTGATGAGTTTGGTGCCATTCCATGGTGATACTCAGCTAAAGCCACGTCTTCCAGGTCGGCAAGGACTACTCCATCGAGGAGCTGCGGCAGATCGCTTCCTCTCACAGTAACATCTTCGAGTCGGACAGCTTCGATGCCCTCAACTCCATCCGGGAGCAGCTGAAAGACAAGCTCTTTGCCATCGAAGGTAAATTTACAGGACCAGGAATCAAACGAATTCAAGGATCGTTTCTCCATGACTGTCATGAGCAGAGAAGAAAGCTAAGTGGCCTGGTCCGGCACTCGATCAAGCAAAGAGGAACCGTGTGTTGTGAAAGTGACCAAATATGTCAGTGAGGGACAGGTCATACAGCACTAGAACCTCCAGGAAGTTCCTCAGGAAAAGCCCCTGATGTCCTTAAAGGGACAGTGCTCCATATCTAAACCGTACTGTGCCCATCTCCGCGGCCATCACATCTGCTGTGTCCTCCGTATTTGAAAATGCTTTATATACAGGTACAGGAACGTCCAGCTCCACGGCCTTCCAGCTGGAGCTGTCTCAGGGTGGCTTCAGCACTCTGCTCACACAGGTACATGGCGTGGGCTCTGGAACCGCGGGATCGGCACAATCTCCCCAGGCTTCCGCACCTCCCATCAACACTCTGGCTGGAACAGCACTTCTGGTGAATTGGTGCTCCGCTCTAGGCATGTTCCGGAACATTCTCAGTCATGTTTTTCTTTCTCTTCCCAACAGGATACTAAGTTGTTCGGAGCGGTGGGGGCATATGAGTGGTCAGGGGGCATTGTGGGGCAGCCTGCTGGGTCTAATAGCTCCTTCATCAATGCATCCGCACAGGAACCAGACATCAGGGACTCTTATCTGGGTGAGGACTGTCCGGCCCGCAAAGCCAGCACCCCCCACTTTCCCCTTGTTGAGGGCTGTTATTTCTTGAGTTTCCCCAGGCTGAAGTGACACGAGCCTAAACTGAAACTGCCATTCGCCTGCGGCCTCTGTCAGCTCAGAAGCCCCAGAAATATAGTGGGGGGGGGGGGGTGCGATGGGAAAGTAAGAGAGAGGAGAGCTGAGAAAGCAAGACTTTCTTTGTGCACGTGTGGTTACAGTCGCAAATGGCCCCCATGCATCAACAGTGACTTCCTGCTGCATCTGGTCACCTCTCATCCTCACTTCCTGTCAGGTGTTGATTGCAGTCTTTTATCTCAGACACAAAGACGTGTGACCGTTAGAAAACAGTCATTTCTCCATTTTCTTTCACACTTGTTCATGTTTTTTTTTGGCAGTCAATGCTTTTGCTTTCTGTTTTGTTTGTGACTTCTCTGGAAGGTGCTGGGCAGTCTTATCCAGAAAGGGCCATTGGGTTTGCAGGTTTTCACTGCAACTGTCTAATTAGGTTACTAATTAGAGGACTGATTGGCTGAAGAGTCCCCACAACTGGGTTTGAACAGCTGACGTAAAGGTTATCCTGAACACCTGCAGACACACTGCCCCTTTGTGGATAAGATATTGCCCACCCCAGTCTATGGTATACTGCATTAGTGCAGCCTGTGTTTTCCTCTGTATCGCCATGTGGTACAGTCCGTCTCCCCCCTTTGTGTCGCCATATGGTACAGCCCGTCTCCCCCCTTTGTATCGCCATGTGGTACAGCCCGTCTCCCCCTCAGTATCACCGTGTGGTACAGCCCGTCTCCCTTCTTTGTATCCCCATGTGGTATGGCCCGTCTCCCCCCTTTGTATCACCGTGTGGTACAGCCCGTCTCCCCTCTTTGTATACCCATGTGGTAGCACCGTGGAGCACCAGCGTCTCCCCCCTTTGTATCACCATATTTTACAGCCCGTCTCCCCCTCAGTATCACTGTGTGGTATAGCCTGTTTCTCTCTCCAGGCTACTCTTTAGCGGTGGCCCAGGTGCACAGCAGCACGGTGTACTTCGCTGGTGCTCCACGGTTCCGGCACATGGGCCTGGTGCTGGGATTTCAATGGCAACCCGTCCAGAAACAGTGGGCCGTCACTCACCGGATCGATGGGAGACAGGTATGACCAGTTGGGAACATGCAGAGACACTCACAGGGATGCTATATATGTGTTAAGTCGCTCACGTACATGAGGTGTGTCCTCCTCCTCTTTTTCCATGTCCGCTTTTCTCCACGCCATTCTGTGTCCATGTCTTTCTAGCTGGGCTCCTACTTTGGGGCGGTCCTCAGCGTTCTGCCCGTCGCAGTGGGGGCCGGAACGAGCCCGATGCTGCTGGTGGGGGCGCCACACTTCCATAGCCCAGGAGTTGGGGGTCAGGTGCAGCTCTGTGTCCTCAAGCCTGGGGTAAGGCCTCCTGCAAGGGGTGGGGAGTTTACTGGGAGTAAACATGTAAGATGCACCCTCATGGGCTTGCCCCTGCCCCCCCCCCCCACAGTCTGCGGAATGCTCCCACTATCTCCGAGGCTCCCCCGGGAATGAGATGGGTCAGTTTGGGGCGTCTCTGTCCAGCATGCCTGACCTCAACGGGGACGGCTTTCCCGAGGCGGTGGTGGGGGCACCGCTGGAGGATGGAGGGAGGGGTGCTCTGTACATCTTCCTGGGTCGTCCGGGAGGCCTTGACACTAGGCACAGCCAGGTCTGTCACCACTGCCAAGTGACACACGCTCTTCAGGGTCGTGGTGTCCAGATGCACAAACTGATACTTTCTGTTCATCAACTTTAAGTCATTGAATTACGATATACTACAGCTTAACCCCTCCTCCCTTCTCTGTGCAGAGGATTCTAGGAGCGCGCGTGGATCAGAGATTGCGCCATTTTGGGCTATCCTTGCACTCTGATGGGGACCTAAGCTCTGACGGGCTGTCGGACCTGGTAGTGGGGTCTCGAGGTGCCGCCGTCGTACTGAGGTACGGGTTAGTGTGAAGACAGCCTGCATTCTATAATTTAGGGCGCCCCCTGTGTGCTCGGAGGAATCAACTCTCTCCCTCTCACTCCTCCAGGTCGCAGCCAGTGGTGTGCGTGAGCCCCTCCGTCACGCTGCACCCCGCCATCATTCCGCAGGATGTCTTCCATTGCGCGGCCTTCCGTGATTACAACGCGCCCATCTCCACAGCAACCGTGTGTGTTGATGTCATCCCCGTTCACACGGGGAACGTACGAGGTGTGTTCCACAGCTGAAAGTGAAACCGCCTTGTAGCCAGAGGTGGTTAAGTGGAGGGAGGTTAAGCAGCCGGCGCTGCTGCTGGCGATGACTGTGTCCCTCTCTCACTTTGTGGGATGTTGTTCCTCCTGTGCCACTTCACCACTAGGTCCCTTTCTGATGGATGTGTCCATGTCGCTGTCTCTGGACAGCGGGCACAAGCCTCCCCGCCTGCACCTCAGCAAATCCTTCTGGGGAAAAAATGTCTCAGAAAGAGCCTGCTTCCATTTGACCATGAACATCCCGGTCAGTGTGTGTGTGCGTGTGTGTGTGTGTGTGTGTGTGCGTGCATGTTCACACATACGTACTTTGGTTTCACTTCCTTCTGTGGTGATATTCACATTGTAATGTGTTTATCTCTCTCTGGCAGGAGTGCATATCTAACTACACAGCTGTGCCTCTCTCAGCGGAGCTCGTGGTGGGGGGGCACCAGGTCAAGGGCACAGCTGGACTGAGGTCTGTCCTGAGCCCCAACTGCTCCACCTCCTTCACACACCTGGTAAGCAAAGCCTCCAGCATGCGTGTGGCATGCGTGACGTGTGTGTGTGATGCGCGTGTGCATGTGACATGGGTGTAACCCTGTGCATCTGCACGTGCCGTATGACATGTGTGTGCATGTGACATGGGTGTAACCCTGTGTATTCTCATGCACCATATGACATGCATGTGCGTGTGACCTGTGTAACCTCACGTGACGTATAACGTGTGTGCGTGTAACCTGTGTAACCATACGTGCCCTGTCTGCCAGGTGATGCTGGAGAAGGTCTGCGGTGATGACCACGTGTGCGTCTCCGACCTTCAGGTGACCTTGAACGTCACCAGGTAAGACCTAAAGGGACACCCTCGTTGACTTACTTAGGCAGATCTCGACTGACTTAAGCAATCTATCCCTAAACCCCTTACACATGTCAAATTTTACATGAAGTCAGATTTACCTCCCCATACAGCAATAAACACATAAGCCAATATACTAGTAATACGTACTAAACAGTGTCTCCTAAATAAGTCCATGGGGCCCCCAGACAGTCCAGGTTTTTGCTCCCTCCCAGCTCTGTGGACTGTGGGGGTTCCCGAGGTCCACTTTGAGACTTCATTAAAGTACACTAATAATCCAAAGATGTGTCTCTGCTGTGCTGTCCATTAATGTTCTTGTGTCCTTGCTGTTGATACCACCACTAGCGTATGCCAGCCCAATCACCATCATGTGCTAATTGCTAATCGCTAATCCCATCCACCGTCCATGTTCTCCCGATTACAGCCTGGTGGTAGTCAAAGCCCCCGGGTTCCCGGTGGATCTCGTGGTCCGTGTGTCCAACCCCGGTGAAGATGCGACGGGCGTGGTGCTGACACTGTCCTCCCCGTCCTCGCTATCCTTCAGCCAGGCCACCAAGGTCAGCGGGCGTGATGGCACGGGGGCCAGCACTCATAGTCACTCTTGGTCGGAGCTAATGTCATTAAGCTTCTCTCCACAGAGATCGGGGCAAGTCAGCCTGCGATGTACGTCTAGCAGCCCGGGTCATGGCAATGTCACGCAGACCGTCTGCCAACTGGGCTCACACGCGCTCCGGCAGAAGACTTCGGTGAGTGTGTGTCACCCACAAACTTCTGTCGTGACCTAACAGTGGCACCAGCCAAACTTTGCCATGTATCCTGTATTTAACCGTCTGGTGAATGAATGCATGCATTGTCAGAAGGTAACGGCCCTGGCTTAACAAGCTGCCATCCTCCTCAATATCATGTTACTTGTTAATCCTACCAACTGCACCATGCAGAAGGACAGCGATTGTATTACTATTATGTGGCCAACCAAACGCCTTTCCTGGGTTTGCACTCTTACCAGGCAGAGTGACTCTCAGTACACACATTGCACACAGTGCGTGCTCACAGAACTTGCCATGGGTGCACTTGCTGTCCTCCCCAGATGGCTGTGCGAGTGTCTCTGCAAGTGAATGATCCCTCGGAAGTAGAAGATGGCATGAATGTCAGCGTGTCCATCAGAAGGTATCATTCTGTTAAACCAACAACATTAGTAAGCCTGACCTCTCAGGGGCAGTTTCAGTGCACTAGTCTGTGCTGGTAATCCCCTGGTCCAGTAATGGGCTACATGCACTGGTTGTCTCCGCTCTGTTCCCTGCCATCCACAGCACGAACGAGAACAACACCACCCTCCAGGACAACTCAGCCGACTGCCTCATCTCCACACGACTCCCCGTCAGCGTGCTCCTTAGAGAGTGGGTACAGGGGGCGCTCTCGTGCCCCAGTGGCTGCCCCCCCGTGCCCCGCTTCTGCCCCTGTGCTGCTTGCACTTCCCCCGCTGTCCTGCACGTGGGTGTCGGTGTTTCCAGAACCCCTGACGGTTCACCAGGAACCTAAATGGAACCTGTCTTGCCTGTTCATGGTTGTGCTTTCAGTGGGGAATTGATAAGTTGCTGTAGCGTCGCTAGCAGTTGGGGGGGATTTCCCATGTGTGTGCGTGTCCCCTGTGCATGTACATGTCCCCGTGTGTGCGTGTGCGCGTCCCCTGTGCATGTACATGCCCCCGTGTGTGTGCGCGTCCCCTGTGCATGTACATGTCCCCGTGTGTGTGCGCGTCCCCTGTGCATGTACATGTCCCCGTGTGTGTGCGCGTCCCCTGTGCATGTACATGTCCCCGTGTGTGTGCGCGTCCCCTGTGCATGTACATGTCCC
>JAODKN010000098.1:870158-887371 GCA_026774425.1 Petrocephalus zakoni | reverse complement strand
ATTGCGGGTGCGGGCGGGATTCGATAGAGACAGACAGCGGGAGCGGGCGGGATTGGACAGAAATATTGCGGGTGCGGCCGAGAGCGGGATGAAAAAAACAGTCCCGCGCAGGGCTCTACTCTAAATTACCAAATAGCAACTCTTTTTAAACAGGAGCTGTTGGCCCACAGTGCACACCAGTCATTCTGTACACTCTGGTACAGCTCAGGTGGGCGGAACAGATGTAACATTATTAGCATCCCAGAACACTCTATTAAACAAACAATATGACAATTTGGCGCTGAACAACCAGTAGGAAGAAAGTTTCCAAGGAAGGTTGCAAATGGAAGGGAAATATCGCCCCCTAATGGACATATACAACCGTACAGCTGCATGCTGCGTGTTGATGTGTCAGTACGTGTTATTCCTCTGCCATCTGGTGGGGAAATTGCGGTATTACATTGCTCACTAAACTGGGTCATCGACACTACGTATCCCTGGCACGAGTCACCGGTGTCCCCGTGGCCTGTGATTCACCTGCACGAGGTCTTACAGAAGGAATGTCGTTCTCTCTTTGTCCCACATCTCTAGAGGCTACATCAGCCAGCAGAAGCATGGTGTGGGCACCAGCACATGGGTGGGTTGGTGCCTGAAAGCATAAGCTGTTCACACGCCCAGGTTACCATGGATGCTGACGATGGGAGAAGACCATGCTTTACACACCCGAGCCCCCCCCCCCCCACACACACATATACTGAAGAACTGGGGGGGGGGATCTGCTTGAAACTGGGGCTGGGCAATAAGGATAGATATTTTATCACAATTTTTCATGTCAATGCAAAATTGATATTTGAATTATTAATTATCATAATTTGAGTTCTTTCACAATATAATTCAGTTATATCAGAGTTATATCACAATGTAATTCACATCATCATTTCTCTATTTCAAGGCTTCAGTTTGCAGAAAGATTCACAAGGCCAGGCCTTTGCGGCGGTGACCTGGCTCTGCAGTACAGGGTCTCCCTGCAGGACGCAGCTGATCACCTCACTTACTTTCATTGCTTATGCTTTGAAAGGCTGCAACTACAGACTGGCCAGATTCCCCAGCACCGTGCAAAATGGGAGGTCATCACACAAGTAAAAGGCAGGCATTTACCGCACACACACACATTCATACGTAAATGATGAGCAATGAGCAGCCCTTTGAAGGGGGCAGCCGATCCTGACGAAGCCGGGACCCGGGACACTGTCACTGTCCATGCCCGGAAGTCTGCACGGTGACCACAGACCAGGCTGCGATGAGCATGCCTTCAAAGCCGGGACCCGGGACACTGTCACTGTCCACGCCCGGAAGTCTGCACGGTGACCACAGACCAGGCTGTGGGGAGCATGCTGGCAGGAGGCAGTGCAGAGGCCGTACACCCCATGGTGCAGGAGACAACTAAGTCATTTAAATGCCAATGTGGGGTGAATGAATTCAAATTAAATAATGGGGGGTCCCTGTCTCCGTTCCTACACATAAAAATGCCTCAGGACACTAGGTCCACCGTGAAGGACCCCAGTGGCTGTCAGGGAAACCCGAGCACCAGAGCTCGGACACACGGGCTCCGGAGCAGCTTCTACCCGCTGGCTATCGGCACATGTCCATTTTGTCGTAATGATTAATGTTTCTTTAAGTATTGAAGTTATTTTCTGTAAATATCTCTATTAGTACAGTGCGCTCTGAGGGAGGCTGAGCTCAGTGCCTCCCCTTGCGACAGCGTGCTGCACCGCCATGCACTGGATGAGCATTAAGCCCACTTCGACCCGAGAGGCTGCCGGCAAGCGGCTCCACGCTCAGCGGCCGCTATGCGGGGCCGGGGGCCGATCCTGCGGGAGGGCAGCGGGTCATGACTGGTCACGCCGTGAGCCGGTGTTCTGACACTTTGGCATACCTTATCAGAATATAAGTACGCCTCCGTACAGTACAACTGCCGTTTTTAAGTAACCATAACCCTACCCCCTGACCCTAACAAAATGCAATTGCTCACCTTCGGCCAACAGTATGATAAATGTATGGAATGACGCCGAACAGCCGATTTCTGTTGCACGCATGCGCATTAGCCCAGGGTATGCCATTCTGATAGGTATGCCGTTGTGTCAGAACACCGGCAAACTCTATGGCAATTTTTTAAGTATATTTCTATGTTTAGTTTGTATACATTCCAGTTTATAATTGCCATCAATTTTAACCTTTATACAGCGAAAGAAGTACAAATTAGCCGCAAAGGTTAAAATGCACGGCGATTTCACAACGCCATCGCAAATACACATTTGCGTATCGCTTTCTGTTTGCGTAGCAATTATATGCATCCGCGATTATAATGCAGTCATGGGACATTAATAAGCATTCTTATACTTTTCGCTTAGTTTTATGCTTTTAGTTTTCGTTAATGACAGTAACCCCGGTTACAACCGAGACACCAAGACGTGACCCAGTACTGATCCGGAAGTCCAGAGGGTCATTAGAAGAAATGCGAGATCAGTAGAATAGGGTTGATACGTTTATTGCAGCGTGAACTGCGAAAGATGGTGTTAGAACCCCACTGAGCTGTCAGACAGACCAGCTGACTGCAAAGTTTAACAGGCAAATCACGTCCAGTTTCATGTATTTTGTATTAAATGTGTGTAAATTAGCACCCCTAAGGTCTGCAAAGTAAGGATGGGGTAAGACTCACTGCATCCCCCCCAGAATAGGATGTAAGAGTTTCAGGTGTGAATAGCAAGGTGGTCACTCCGGTACCCGCTCTGCGATACTGCAGATCAGTACCACGGCTCATCACTAAGCTCCCACCAAGGAGACCGCGATACAAACCCTTATTTCTAACCATTAACTCCTTTGTTCACCTTCCACTGAATGGAAAAACTAGAGGTATTTTGTGACAGTTTCCATTAAACAAGGAGAAGTGAACTTGCGCCCTCATTGACATAAAGTCTGTTAGCTACTTAACGTATTACAAGACACGCCTACAGCCAAGACAAATCAGTATGAGCATAAACCATAAACAGCCTATTCATGCTAACGAGCCCCAGAGTCTTTATATGGGCAAGAGGCATTTTAGTGGCATACAGTGAGAACACGGGGAGGAGGAGGAGAGGAGGAGGAATCTCAAAGCATCAATAGTCACCCAAACTATGAAATCCTCTTTGAATGTCTTCTGCCCTCCTCTTGAATTATTACTCATGTTTCCTTTGCCTGGCGCCCTGGTCTTACCTGCAGGGCAGCTAACAGGCGCAGCTGACTGGTTTGGCACTTGACATGAGCAGGAAGGGTACCGGAGGCCCAGATTACATTCCTGCCTTTGGGTAAACCTTCCCCAGGCTGAGTAGGAATTCATTCCAAAGTAGGGATAAGCTTTTATACTTTCATCCGAGGCACATCACCCATGGAGAGGCCTCCTGTGAGACCTATCAGGCAGACTGAAGGACTTGCAATAGAGGTATATTTACTTCTTATTCAAGAGGACAGCCATTTTCCCCCAGGGTGACCACATTATGGGGAAACCTTCCCTAGGAACCAGGTCAGGTGCCAAGCACCACACACTGCCCTAATGAAGTGAGCAAAGGACCCCAACCTGAACCAGCACAGTGGCAAGGTCTAAAAAATAAAAACTATTTTTGTTTTCCCCAGCTACCTCGTGCTATGGTGTGTGCGTGTGCATTTACACACAGGTGTGCATGTGCATTTACACACAGGTGTGCGTGAGCATTTACACACAGGTGTGCGTGAGCATTTACACACAGGTGTGCATGAGCATTTACACAGGTGTGCATGCGTGTGCATTTACACAGGTGTGCGTGAGCATTTACACACAGGTGTGCATGTGCATTTACACACAGGTGTGCGTGAGCATTTACACACAGGTGTGCGTGAGCATTTACACAGGTCTGCATGCTCTCATTGTTCTGAGCAGCCACACGCACTCATCTTCATAAAGAGGAAAGTGGGCAGAGAAAGCGGCTTGGGCTGGAAATGACACCCACGGCGCCCGTCTGAGACACACTGACGTTTGCTGAGGGTTACATGCTATCCTAGGAAGAATGGCACCCATATCAGGAGCGAGCAGAAGGCTCCGGATTGCGGGACTCCAAAAGCATGACGGGCGTGAGATGAGAGCACTCATCCGTCATCTGGCTGCACTTGGAGCCTCACGGGGGAAGACAAAGGGGGACACGGCATTAAAAATGTGCACAAATCTCTAAAAGCCTCTCACTTTCCGCAGGAACTCTCCATGGATTTCTGCCCTAAGCACGGATGAATGGCCGTTCGGCAGACCAGGAAACACTGATATTTCCCTGCTGTCAGCGATTCCCCCGGCACCCCACCTCACTGGAGAGACTCACCGGCCGGACCCCGCAAGGCTGGTTCTCCTGCGGCTCCTCAGCATGCTGGCCAGGCCGCAGCTCCTTGGGGGGGGCATTTCTCCTGCTCCTACCTGCTTTTATGTCTCTTCCACGCCCCCCCCCCCAGCTGAGAGGCACAGGGCCGGGGGGGGCGGACACGCCGCTCAGGGTAACTCTGCATGTTTCCCTGTTGGACCTTAACTCCAGAAGTAAATCTTTGCCAGTTTACGGTCACGCCGATCTCATTTCTTTGTATGGGGTGAATTCCCACCACGAATACCCAAGCGTGGTACACGTCCCTTATAAATATTTATGCACAGTATCGTTCAAAAATCTTAGGCAGTCATAGAAAAGTGTGCTAATAATCTTTATGATGGTCTGTCAAAGTGTGTCAGCTTAACCAATTCGAAACTCCCCCTAAAATTACCCCAGTATTTGGACCATCCGTTCAATAGCACTAGCCCATCTCTTATGGCTTATGAAGTTACCCTGAATGGTGCCCCTGAGGGCAGCTCTGACACCTGAAGTGGGGGGTTCGTCTGAGCCACGAGATACCTGTAGCTTTTTGGAAAAAAAGAAGAAAGTATTGTTCGTTTTTATTGTGTTACTCTTAATAAGCATATAATCTGATGTTATTTTGTGGTTTTGGTTCTGGGCAAATATATATTTACTACGCAGATAAATAGCTTTGGACATTTCCTTTGACTGCCCAGGACTTTTGCATAGCACTGTATTTGTGTTAACCCTCTGTTTTTTCCTGTATACATTTGAGTTTTATGTATATTACCAAAGACATTACAAAGGAGACAAAAAAACAGAACAACTCATAGACTGATACCCCAGACGGCCAAAGGGGAACATGGCTGGCAATGCAGATAACACAGGAGTGAGCTATAGTCCTGTGCGTCAGTCCCGCTCTGAGAACAAAGCAACAGCACATAATGGCTTCCCACGTTTCCTAAAATACATTATGTTTGCAGGGTAACATACATGTTAGATAGTCTGGGGACACATATTGCAATATGACCTTAAACCAAAGTGTTTTCTATGGGACTTTATCTGATATACAGTTCCAAAGAATAATTTTTTTCGTAGAATGTTAACATGCTGTGGTTTTCTCTTATATTTACCCTCAATAAAGCCATTTGATATGTAGCATGTAGCATGTGCATGTTCATTCCTACCTACCCTGGATCTGGGGCATGCTGCGATCTTAGTATTAGCTATCAAATTCACAACACAACCCGGTGAGATAAAATCCATATTGAGAAACACGCAGGGGAGAAATACACCCCCCTCCCCCCAAAGCGGATACATTTTGAGGTCCGTAATTACAGCCCACTGATGGCCAGCGCTACCGGCGGGACACACACACACACACACACACACACACACCTGACGAGGGACAACCCAATGAAAGCGTGCGTCCTGTTCACTGAACGTGTCAGAGAAGAAATGACTGAGCTCATTGTTTGTTCATTATCACATGCAGGGCAGTCAGGCGACGGGGGGGCATGGTGCCAGGGTCTCCATCCACTCTGGTGAGAAAGCGGAGAGGGAATCGATGAAGGGCACAGAGAGGCAGACTGAAATGGGAAAGTCACACAGGAAATTGCCCAATCTGAAACGGTGACGTCAGGCCCGGACGGCGGGGACTGTATCACTGTATCACAGTGCCATCAGCCGGCCCAGCAAACCCAGGGCAGAGAAAGACACACTTTGACAGCGTTAGCGAGCGCTACACAGCCTGTCTGACTCCATAAATAAACAGGACTCGGGGCTGTCGCTTCCTGACCGGTGTCAGGGTCAGATCGGAGCCAGTCAGTGCTAAGTGTTTGTTTTCACAGTTAAGGACATGACATTTTCCACTGGGGTTGCCATGGGAACGCTGCCTGCACCCCCAGGCTCTTTGGCCCTTTCACCCATTAACCTGAGGTACAAAGACACGCACAGGCAGTGGAGCAGGCACATTGTAACTGGTATGGCAGCTTCCATTCGCACTGCAGCCTTTAAATCAGAGGGTAGACAGGCGTCCGCAGGGCTTTCTGAGGGAAAGCTACCAAACGTTCATGCAGTGCTCTGTAGCGGGCCGACGCCAACACGGGTGATCGCCGTTTTATCTGCACCCATGCTAACAACCCCAGGTGATCCACGAGGTTGGACTCCCAGGAGCACCAGGCACCAGCAATGAGCTTCCAAGCCACTTCAAGCACTTTGACTCAATAGATCAGTGCAACACAGAGTCAGTTCAGATGTTTTAGCGTCAGTAAAGGAAAATATGACAGAAGCTCGCTTTCTAAGGATCGGAATTAGGTATCAGCAACACCGAAATGGCGCTGAAGCACGATTTCGTGGCATGTCATCTGTGCCGTGGTCCTCCCGTTACCGTGACAGCAATCCAGGGGGCGGAGCCTGCCTACTTCACTGGTGGCAGCAGAGGACGCAGCAGCCTCAGAACGCCTTCGATCCGAATGGAGCAGGCTGCAGGGCCCCCAGCTGGACCTTCTTCCGCCAGTAAGACGGCCCCATTTACAGCGGGCCCTCCGGCGCCCTCACCTGGACAGTCTGGCCCAGTGCAGTGTGCGCCGTCCCCTCCGCTTCCCCTGCGAGCCCCCCCTTTCCGCCAGCCCTCTCAGCTGTGATCCCTCACCGCACCCCCCACTTTCCCCCACCCCTGTAATGCACTCCCTCCTGGCCATCATCCCATTATGACCCTGTGCACTGTCTTCCCTCCCCATAACCCCCATCAGCAGATGTCCTCGGCCGCCCGGCACGGCGATGAAACCGCCTACACGCCCCCCCCACCGCCTACACGCCCCCCCCACACGCCCCCGCGGCAGCACGCTTTGTGTCGCTTCGCCAGCGTGCTCGCGGCTGTGAGCAATAATACCCAGAATGCATTTGTGTTGCCGTTCACGGCAAGAGGTTTAATTGCGGGCGGTGGGGGGGGGGGGGTGCTGTGCTGAAGCTCAGAGGGCTGCTAATAGGACATAGACACCTCAGATTACCCCATTAACCATGACTTGGATTCTGGCAGCAACACGGCGAGTTTCAGGCGTGACACGTGCCTTGGTGACTCATCATAGATCCAGGCTCCTGTTAATCCCGCGTTATGTGCGGGGAGAGGGTGGGAATGCATGGAGGGGCGCCGGCGGGGGGTGGCACGGAAACAAGGCACGGCAGGAGCTGGGTAAGGGCGTCTGGGGGGCCTCTGAGGGGCAGTGCTGCGATACTACATGCAGGTGATGAACTGCACAGCAGGGAGGCTTTATTCAGCTCATAAGGAATGTCAGGAATCAAATGTAACCACGGCGTGACTGTCACTTAACATCACTCTCAAGAAGTTTTGCGATTAAATACACTGAGAAAATATTTACCCTAAGTTGTCCCTTACTCAAATAAAGGTGTTCTTCACCTCGGATGTAAACCAACAACCTTCAGATTATAAATCAGTGCATCACCTGCCGGTCATGGGGTGGAGGAACCATAGCCAAACCACAGAAAGCCTTCTTCAGGCAAAGAGTCTCCACTGATGTAACTCCACACTCCAGCATACTCCATGCTCCATACTACCCATACTACCATACTCCATGTAGCAGCTCTAGGAAGACATGACATGTTCTGACAGGTGGAGATGCATACTGCTTCACTGAGAATGTCAGATTACGCCAAAGGACAGAGGGACCATGAGGGTGGGGGGAGAGATGGAAAAGCCTTTAAATTACTACCAATATTCCTACTATCTTATCGAATCAGGCATTTTTTTATGATGTACCTGCTTCTTTAGCTGAATCAAACAGGTGTTTTACTTCTATTTCAAAGCACATACAGTCGAAAGCGAGAGGCTGAAGCCAGATAGTGGCTGAGAGATGCGCGAGCCCAGCCCGCCCAGTCCTGAGCCGAGCCAAGCCCAGCCCAGCCAAGCCCAGCCCAGCCCGGCCAAGCCAAGCCAAGCCCGGCCCGGCCCAGCCAAGCCAAGCCAAGCCCGGCCCAGCCCAGCCAAGCCAACCCCGGCCAAGCCCAGCCCAGCCCAGCCCAGCCCAACCCAACCAACCCCAGCCCAGCCCAACCAACCCCAACCTAGTCAAGCCCAGACCAGTCCAGCCCAGCCGCTTCAATCGTGGGAGTCACTCAAACTTCGATCTACACAAGCATCATGACGACATCAGCTCAGCAGGGTCCCTAACACGAGCTGAGCTCCACTCAGAGACGGGCCGCCGGAGGAGGCATTTCAATCTGCTCTTTGTAATCTTTGCCAAAGGTAACGATGGAGAGACAACAAGCATGGAAGAGTATCGGTGTGAGGAGTAGGATGTGAGCGAAGCAGTCAAAGAGTCTCGCTGGTCACCACGGAATAAAGAGCAAGATCCAAGCATCCAGCAGAAGAGCTCCAGCAGTGTGACGCTGTCCTCCACACGGCACGTGCAGTAGACAGGCACACATGCATGCAGACACATTCAGACATGATCAGGCGGGCTCTTACCTGGCCTCGTCCATGCTGCCCTTACAGGCTGGGATGTAGGAGCTGAACATCTCTGCGGGAGTGAGTGAGGGAGCGAGTGGTCCTGTGGTAGTGATGGCAGATCTCAGAGCGGAGGCTGGGAGCCAGAGAGAGAGCATGAGAGAGAGAGAGAGAGGGCGAGGACGAGAGGAGAGGGGGTGGAACAAAGTGATGCAGAGGAAAGGTAGTCCGAGAGGCGGGAGAGGGTAGGGTGACTGCATGCGCACAGCAGATAGAGAGGTGGGAGAGGGCAGGGTGACTGCATGCGCACAGCAGATAGAGAGGTGGGAGAGGGCAGGGTGACTGCATGCCCACAGCAGATAGAGAGGTGGGAGAGGGCAGGGTGACTGCATGCCCACAGCAGATACAGGCAGCTATGACAGCCTTCTACATGCCATCGATGTGCAGCACAGAACTGCAGGAACGACAGTGTGTAGCTTCTGGGGAGCCTTCCTCATTAACAATCATCATCACCAACTAAAACATGCCATGCCGCCCATCAAGGTCCAGCGGGGCTCAGGGAAACTGCGGTCCAATTCAATCTGACACCAGCTCACCATCCACACCAGCAGGAAACATCAACCTCTCCCAGTAAGGGGAGCTGGGAAGTGAGGCTGGCCCGGCTCCTGGCACTGTAGGAGGGGGGGGAGGGCTTCACAGCCTTCACAGTCCTGCTTATCCATTTGACTTGTATTTGTGGCCTTTTATTTGCTGCCCGTTCACCGTCTCCCAGCACATGCAGAGCTGCTGTGGGGTCTAATTGTTGAGGTTGCCTTGGAAACGCTTGTTAAAAGTTTAGTTCACCCTGCATGGTAATCAACACATAGATAAAGCAGACCTCCTCAATGTGCGTGCTTAACGTGAGAAAGCTCAAAGGAAGGACATCAAAGCACACGGCCCCGCTGAACAATGGATGGTTAATGAACACAGCGGCAAAGGAGAAGCAGGATGATAAGATTGTACTGGGAATATGAGGCCGGAGACTGGTGTGGTTTGGAAGGTACAGGAACCCCAGCGTCGAGCCGTTATGCACTGCAGACTGCGGCCAGCAGGTGGTGCCACCTCTGTCTCCCAACAGGCAACAGGAGACGAGAACAGAAAGAAGCTATAGCATTAGCATTAGCATTAGCACGCATTGGACCCTTTAGTCAGACACCAGCAGACAGAGACCCAGCACTAGGTGTTACAATAGACAGCATCCTTCAATGGGAGGGGGGGGTGTCACTTATTGCTTAATCGTTTAAAACAAGTAAATGGCAACCACTGTGCAGCTAGATTGTGACTATACTGGCCATCCTTAGTTATGCTGGAGGCAGTGGGTGGGGGGGTGTAAGAACACGATGACACGCCCACCAGACTGAAGTGCTGATACAAGGCAGGATGGATCCATGCCAAGTTCTGACCCCTAATGTTGCAGCGGGAATCGAGACTCCTCTGACCAAGCGGTCTTACATTGAGCCTCAGATTCCTGTTCTTAGACAGACAGAAGTGGCACCTTGATTTCCCATTCTGCTGTTTTATATCAACATTGATTGATGATCCTGACCTGTCTCTGCATGACTTTAAATCTTGTGCTGCTGACATATGATTGGCCGATTGGATATTTGCTTCATCAAGCAAAGCAGTTGAACCGGTGTAGCTAATAAAGTGGCCAGTGAGGGTGCAAGGTCACCTGCTGAGTGAGGCATGCACACACACACACACACACACACATGCACACAGGCACGCATGCATGCATGCACGCAGGCACATACACACACATGCACACAGGCACACATGCATGCATGCAGGCACGCACGCAGGCGCACACACACACATGCGCACAGGCACACATGCATGCAGGCACGCACACACACAGGCACACACACATGCACACAGGCACACATGCATGCAGGCACGCACACACACACACATGCACACAGGCACACATGCATGCAGGCACGCATGCACACCCCAATAATATCCCTCAGGGGTACAGAAAGAGAATGAAGCCAGCCTCACTGAAAGTAGCAAATATTTAAGAATTCTTTACAATATTCTGAAAGATTGATAAAAGACTACATGAGATGGCAGTATATCAGCGCTTACATCCAGCTGCCCCCCCCCTCCACTGGCTGGACGCTTATTCTGCTAAGAGCCAGATGGGCTTCAAACAAGACTAAAGTTACCAAAAACCCATCACTGTGCCATTACTCTACCTCTCTATGCATCACCGTATTCTTAGATATACTGTAGCTCAACAGAGGATTAAATAAATGTAATATTTTTTTATGGATGACAATAATAAGCTGTGAAGATAAAACTGCTATTCAGGTAAACTGTAAATAGAAGTGGGAGTGTTAACAGCATGTAAATGTACACTTCTGCAGCCAATCAGCTTTGAAGGTGAGTCACATATTAACAACTTTCAGTTTCCTTTCGCTTAAAGCAAATGAAACGAAAGTAAGCCATTTTTGGCAGAAATGGAGGAAACTATCGAAGAGCACAGACTGTGTCCCTACTGGTAAGAGCAGAACATTTAATAAAAAAAATATGAAAATTATAATAATCAATAAATCAAGAGAAGCTCACCACCGAAAAGTGAGACCTTGGTCTCTTTAAATCTGAGTAATTGCTGGGTGATGTAACTATGTATTTTGTTTATACAGTAAAGGATTTAATCTCTCCGACTGTAATGCCAGTTGTTTGCAGTTATTTGCCAGAAGTAAGTACTGACTTCAAAGGGTTTCAGGATACAGGCTTTCTGGGCTGAGTGAGTCAGGCGCCCTGCGCCCCGGCACCAGCCCTCCGTCTGGTCTTTCCCTTACCATCCCCTTTTTTACCTCTCTTTCTCGAGCATCTTAAGGACACACAGAGCATTCGGTCTCTCTCCAAACTCTCTGGGTGTCGCACACAGCAGGCCTGCGCCCCCCCCCCTTACTCACACTGCCTCTCTCCCAGCAAAAAGGAGGTGGCCACAGCCAACTTCGTCCTGCATGAGCCCCACTGCCGTCGCTTCCTCAGCCTGTGTCCGGACTGCGGGGAGCCAGCGCCCCGGGACAAGATGGAGCAGCACCGCTCTGAGCAGCACGCCCTGGTCAGAACCGAACCCGTCCTTTGTATCTGAGGGTCATGGACTGGGGGGGGGGGGGGGGACAAGGCGGAGATTCTGGTGGAAATCCACTTAACAGGCAGAGAATTGCCACAGCCTTGGGTATGAGCTCTGCTCTTTCGCACCATGTGGCCTGCTGATGACCTCCTTGATGTCCACAACTAACCCCAACTGTCCCATCTAAGACATGAATGTGACTAAATTAGAGGAATTTGCTCAAAGCCAGTCTAGATGTTCCATGTTTTTGCTCTCAGCTGTGTTTGGGTTCTGTCTACCGAAGGTCAGGTGCACGCAGTGTGATAAAAGACTGGAGCGCTGCCACCTGCAGGATCACCAGGTGCGTTGCTGATTTCTTCCATGGCAATGCTTCTTCCAGGAAGGTTCTGAATACCATGATAGATACAGTATCTGTGCAGAAAGACAGCTCTAGCTCATACACATCGCACAGCATTTCTGCACCTTCATTACCTTTTTGACCCTCCACAAATTTCTTTTCCCTTATTCCCCCCCCAGGAGAATGATTGTGAGGGCAGATTGCAGGACTGCCAGTTCTGCCAGCTCAAGCTGCCCGCCAAGGACCTGGCAGAGCACATCAGTGCCTGTGGAAGCCGCACAGAGCGCTGCCCAGACTGCAGGCGCTACGTCAAGCTGCGGGACCTGGAGGCCCATTCCACATCTTGCTCCACCAGGCCACAAGAGGGCGCTCCAATGAAGGGGGCCGGCCAGAATGCAGCAGCGGACACCCAGACAAAGAAAAGTCAGTCTGCTCTTCCATTGGCCGCACGCTGCAGTTCACAAACCTGACACACATGCACAGTATATGTGTCTTTTTTGCTGTGGGATGTGAAAGTTCTCTGAAAACACCAAACCAAGTGCAAACAGGCTAATGAATCCAGTTATGAATATTTTAAGGATAAAAGCATTTTTGCGGTTTGGTTGCAGAGTCCCAATTCCAGCTGTGTTTCAAATGCATGAAATCTGTCTCTGCTGCCCAGATGCAGGAACACCTGGTAAGCAGACGGGAACCCTTCAAGCTCTACTGTATATAAAGCTGACAAGTCTCATTGGCTTACTGCTTACCACTTCTGCTATGTTGTGCATCTCACAGCTGGGATGCCTTGCATTGTTGACACCTTATGAGGAGGAGGATGCCGGTAATTCTGTGGATCCAGACTTTTACCAGGACACATCATTCTCCCCACAAGAAGGCAAGACTCCAGAGAAGAAGGACATGGAAGAAATCAGCACATGTCCTCACTGCCATTTGGCTCTGCCGCTAGTCACCCTCCAGTGGCATGAGGTACGCCAGCGAGCACCTGAGACACTGGCCAGCCTTTGGCCACGCCCCTTCAGCGGCTTTTGGCCACGCCCCTTCAGCGGCTTTTGGTCACGCCCCTTCAGCACTGCCGTACATGGCCTGCCTGACTTGTAATGCATTTCTCATTTCAAATAATACGAATGAAGCTGTCACCTGCTGGATCTTTATCTCACACCTACCAAAGATGATTTTAGCATCATAAAGCCTTTCAGCTGAGGCACTAACACCTGCCGGTTTTCTCCTCACTAAAGTCCAAGTGTCGCAAATTGGGACGTCAGAGAAAGTCTGTTGCCAACTGACAGTGAGACCAATATCCGGAGGACGATGCGGTGAGTCTCCTACATTAAATGGTTTGTGTAACAGACACAATCACATTTTCAGTCTCCCATGTCTCAAATTATGGAGTAATAACAGTCAAAGCATTGGCGAAAAACTTGCATATTGCAGAGAGAATTTAGACACCGTCTCCTAACTAAAATCTTGTCGGTTTTGCTTACAGGATGACTCGTTTACAGACACTCATCAAATGCTTGAATGGTGAAAAGTGAAAATTACTACATGTATTAAATTTAACAAATTCCTAATAGACCAGTGCAGATTGTAACCTTCCCCTGCCTCCAGGTTCTGTCATAATAAAAGTCCTCCTTCAGCCTTGCACTCTGCGCTGCCTTTGATAGGCCAAACTACAAATTACCTATTGGAGACATACTTATATCTAAAGAAATACTTTAGCGTGAAGCCCTCCATCTCCTGCACCTTTAGGCTTCAGATAAACAGCATCAGCATCAGTCTGCCATTGGATCATATGGACCAAAAGCCGCTGCAATTGATTCCTCTTGTTGTGGATCGATGGGTGATATTTGCATTCAGCCCACGTCTCATTGGCTGGGTCACCCGCAGATTCACGTCCTTCGCCTCCCAGGGTCCCAGAGCCATCACACATCATCAATCACCCTGTTATTTGTTCTTATCCCCTGGCGATCAGCGACCGAATTCTGCCAGCTGTTCATCACAGTAGCCAATTACACTAATTGACTTAAAAATCTGATTACAGCACCCAAAACCCCAAGTTATATTAATTCAATCCATCCATCCATCTGATAGTTGCTTATCTCGCTCAGGGTTGCGGGTCATAAATTAATTACGCTAAAGAACTTATTTGATCAATAACTTCATTGCAGAAGCAGCAGTATATTATTATGAGGTGTAGGGTTTCATATCTTCAGTCAACACGGCACAAGCTGTGGCCTCCAGTGCTCTGCTGTTTTTGCTCATATGTACAAATGAGGACAGCTGTGACAGGTGAGAAACGCTGGGCTGCCGGATTAGCTCCTCTAGGCGGCCGACAGGCGCCCATCTGTCAGGAACGATTACCCTTTAGCACATTTATGAAACTAGGCACGGTGTCAATAGAGTTACGTGAAGGTAAACACAGCCACAATCCAGAACAAAACCGGTTACTCTGAAGAGCCTGTGCAGTGCGTCACCACTTGTCTGCCTGCACAGATGTTTGCCGTCACAGTAGTGGGCATGAAAAGTTTCTGCCAATCAGTGGGCGAGCATCTGCCAAGGTGGATATAAAACACAGGCAGCTATGGACACGAGGCAGCAGGGGAAGCCACTTCAGAGATTTGTAAGGTAGGACAGGGGCTAATAAAGCTCAGACTAGATAAACACAACATACATTCATTTATTAAGATATGGATATATAACCCCAAATCCAAAAAAGTTGGGATGCTGTGCAAATTGTAAATAAAAACAGAATGCAATGATATGGAAATCTCATAAACCCATATTTTATTCACAACAGGATATAGAAAACATCTCCAACATTTAGCCTGAGAAAATGTATAATTATTACGGAAAAATTAAGGTAATTTTGAATGTCATGGCAGCAACGTGTCTCCAAAAAGTTGGGGCTGTAAATGGGACTCAGGAGATCAGTTGCTCGAGTTTTGGGAGAGGAATGTTGACCCATTCTTGTGTGACACAGGATTCTAGTTACTCTGTCGTCCTAGCTCTTCTGTGTCATATTCTTCGTTTCATGATGTGCCAAATGGGTGAAACATCTGGACCGCTGGCAGGCCAGTTCAGTACCCGGACCCTTTTTTGACAAAGCCATGATGTTGTAATTGATGCAGTGTGTGGTTTGGCATTGTCATGTTGGAGAATGCAAGGTCTTAACTGAAAGAGACACCATCCGCAAATTGTGTTCATTGACAATGTTTTCTGGAAATATTCCTGAGCCCATTTAGTGATTTCCATTACAGAATCATGCCTGTTTATGATGCAGTGCTGCCTAAGGGCTCGAAGATCATAGGCACCCAGTTATGGTTTTTTGGCCTTGTCCCCTCAACACAGAGATTTCACCAGATTCTCAGAATCTTTTAATTATATTATGTACTGTAGATGATGATATATTCAACCTCTTTGCAATTTTACGCCAAGGAACTTTTTTCTGAAATTGCTCCACTATTTGTAGACCCAGTATCAGGGGGATTTGTAATCCTCTGCCCATCTTTACTTCTGAGAGACACTGCAACTCCAAGATGCTCTTTTTATACCCAATCATGTCACTGACCTGTTGCCAATTGACCTAATTAGTTACAAATTGTTCCTCCAGCTGTTTTTTGTACCACTAACTTTTCCAGCCCATTATTGTCCCCGTCCCTTATTGCCCCCCTCCCTTATTGCCCCGTCCCAACTTTTTTGAGACGTGTTGCTGTCATAAAATTCAAGCCAATATTTTTCATGAAATAGCAAAATGTCTCACTTTCAACATATGATATGTTTTCTATGCTCTGTTTTGAATAAAATATGGATATATAAAATTTCCATGTCATTGTATTCTGTTTTAATTTATAATTTGCACAACGTCCCAGCTTTTTTGGAATTGGGGTTGTACAATCAGCACACTTGGTGTGCCTTCACACCAAGACCTTTTCTGTGATGACTAACCCCCCCCAGCCCGTCCCCCCATCTCTCTCTCAGCGACTCCACATCAGAAGGTGTGGATGAGGACAGACTGCCACAGCCGGGTGCAGACGACCTCGTCGATGTACAGCGAGTGGGCCTTCACTTGGATCTCCTCTTCCAGGGCCAGCTGCTGGCGTGACAGAGCCTGGAGCTCCGCCTCCGACAGCGACAGGGTCTCACTCATTCTGGGCACAGAAAATGGTCCAGAATGGGACAAAATCCTTCCCCCAGCCACTTAATTGCACAGAAAGCTTGGACTAAGAACAATAATAACATGCAAGAACAATAGGGATGCAACACCACCAGTCAAGGGGCCCGTAAGGGGAAATAAGGGCCATTCCAAGGGCCCCAGAAAATCTGATGATTCAGAGGGTACTGAAAGAGACATTAAAAGAGAGCTATGAACTGTGCTCTTTTTCTGAAGCTTTCTGCCCACCTCTGCAGGTGGCCGCAGAGCTCGCGGACCTCAGAGCGGAGCTGGGCCTGGGCGCGGTCCTGGCACTGCTCCACGCGAGGCCTCTGCTCTCGCGCATCCAGGCGGGCCTGGGCCACACTCAGCGGGGCCTGCTTGTCTGCGATTGCTGCCCGCAGGGTCGACATGCTTGTCTCCAGGCTGCCTATTTCCTCCAGAACCTGAAAGAGCCGGACAAGGTCGACCCACAACCGTTAATGTTATATGGCACGCCGCCGTTCCAGAAACTTTATATTGAGGTGGAATCATCAAAACACCATAAATTCACTTCTATATTCAGCTGCCTACCTGTTCACTTTGTGCTATATATAATTACTTCTTTACTCGTTTCTTTAACTTTTAGCATTTGTACTGATATTTCTATTTTGAGTCAAGGTTACCACAAGTTCAATTCAATTCAATTCAGTTTATTTCTATATAGCGCCCTTCACAACAGGGTTGTCCCAGGGCGCTTTACATGGGTGTAAAATACATTGATATACATTGATAAA
>JAODKN010000098.1:853101-870058 GCA_026774425.1 Petrocephalus zakoni | reverse complement strand
AGTTCTGATAGGATATTAAAAGGTAAAGTAGTTATAGTGTTAAGAGTGTTCAGTGTCTAATGAGGACATTTAGACATAGTAGGGGGAGGATGTAGCCCTGTGGGATTTTGGGGTTATCGATTTCTTATGAGACTTTATTTTTTATTTTATTTTTTGTTTATTCGTCTGTGTCAGCGGTGCAAACCATTTAAAATACTGCAGGTAAGTTTGTGTGTGGCATGCTTCAGTCTGCATGACTGTACACTACAACCACTAGGGGAAGCATATAACCGCAATGCACTTGTCTGACCACTGGGGGCATCAGTGTCATTAACTCCATGTCTGAAGGTGTAACTGCTGCCTTTGCAAGGCGGGTTGCTGCATCCTCCTTCCGGGGTTCTGCAGCTAAAGGAGAAGAAGCGTCTTTCTGCTTTATGGAGGGTCACGTTCTCACGGACGTGTCAACATTGTCGCATGTCATCGGGGAGAGGGGAAATTTTCAGGGGCTGGGTCTTTGGAAGGCTATGGAGGAGGTCCCTCCTCTAATCCCATACTGCAAATTGAGAGCCGGCATTGAGAATGGTCTGAGGTTTTTGCTGTGTTTGCTGCAAAGCTAATAGCAGAATAAAAGGAGCAGATGTCAGGCCTGGCCAGGCCGTGAATGCAGATGCTCGTAATACCGTTATGGGTGGACAGGTTGACATGCTGTTCCTGGCCGTGGCCTGAGATTAAATGGATGTTGGCCGTGATACTCGTGCATCCTGTTATTTTTAGTGGACAGTCCTATTGTGTAAGGTGGCCGCTGCCGAGAGTAGGCTGCATCTTCCCCCATCCAGCTGCCGTCTCTATCTGCACAACATCTCACCACAAGGCAAAAGGGCCGATATCCAGCACAATCGGACCAAATCACACCACCAGTGACTCACGCCGTCTTCCGAACATTACGCTGTCCGGTGAAAGGTTTGTGTATTAATGAATCCTGTTGTTTCGGGGCTGTGTGTTTGAAAACCAGCAGAAAACCAGTCTTGTGTGATAGTCCACTTTCAGAGGGTAGCCCCACCTCCAGTGGGCGTGGCCTGGATGTGACCTGGGCGTGGTCTGATGCTGACCTGTCAGACTTCTAGGTAATGGATATAGCAGACGGGGCCCATAATCACCTGACCTGGAACACAATGGCCTTTTATTTGAGACAAAGCTCACATTTAGGCTCAGCACAATGGGAACCATTGATCAGAGCTGATACAGGTCCCATCTCTTGTGCCCCCTTGCACCCCCCTACCCGTGATAACCAGAGCACTTTGGGTTCTGGTAAATATGACATCCAGGTATGTCCAGATAGCTGACTATGATAGCTGACAGATAGCACAGCTTAGTCTCTGATAGGTGTCATTTCATCATGGCATCTGTCTGGGAATAGGGGTCTGATTGGCACCTGTTTTCTGACTTATTTTTCATCTTGATCATCTTACACATAGTGTAAGATGTCATGCTACATATACAGTGTATTAATTGTCATGCTACATATACAGTGTATTACTATACGGCAGCCCTCTCAGTGACCCATTGTCATACTACATCTACAGTGTATTACTATACGGCAGCCCTCTCAGTGACCCATTGCCATACTACATATACAGTGACGTCTTAAATCCTGCCAAATACAGATATTTAGGAGAAATAGTGCATTGACCTATTTTTATAAATTAGGAACACGTTACCCCCACCCTGGCCCCATTGTCGGCCTATCCTCGCACCCCATTCCTCACCAGCTTCAGGATCCACGCTGGAGGACTTGAGGTTTATATGGCGTCTTTCAGAACTTCAGCGTGCACTTATGTGGCCAGGTAACTGCGACTGCCTACCTTTCACATTGAGGACCAAAGCTGCTAAATGAGGACCCAATGTACAGAGCAGTTAGGCTAAATGACTTCCTCCTGACTGCTGATTTCTTCAGGGAAATGTATTTCCAGACTAGATTTGGCATCCAGGACAATGTTTATGTAAGTTTTTTTTTCCTTTCCTTTTCCGGAGAAATGGCTATTTCTCTAACCCTTTAGCACACAGAGTGTGATGCCCTTCCTGCTTAACTTATCTCTGTGCTTCCTGTGACACGATGTCAACAGTGTGGACAGTGTGGACCGGGCACCAAGGAGAGACATGTCACATAGGCTAGAGTGAAGCCCCTGCTGTTTCTCGCCCACCCGCCAGTCACACCCCTGCTGTTTGTCTTATTATGATGTAGAAAAAGAATACAATTAATCAAACTTCTCAAACTTGCTGCTAAATTATATAACTGCTGAATTCACTCAAAAAGTCATCATGTGATCTGTGTCCCCAACCATGACACTGTCAGGCACTTTCACAGGGCCACAAACAGCTTTTTCTTATGGCCATTAGGGTTCTCCTTAAGGGTTCTCATAAGGACTACCAGAAAGGTTCTCAGAAGGGTTTTTGTAAGAGTTCAAAGATTTTTTATTGTCAATTCACTTTTTATGTACAAGACATACATGAGAACCGAAATGCTGTTTCTTGCTCACTGATGTTATCATAAAGGCTCTCATAAGAGTTCCTATAAGGGCTCTCACAAGGTACCCATAAGGGTTCTTGCAAGGGTTCTCATATGGGCTCTTCTAAGAGTTCTTGTAAGGGATTGCCCCTGGGCTGAGGGGATTCCTGAATATTGAAGCAAACAGGACATGAAGACATGTAGAAAGCTGCTGTCAAACTACTGCTGTGTGATGGATGTTCACTAATGTGTGTATTCCTATCCCGGAACCTTCTTATGGACATTGGCCTGTTTAATCTGATCACTGTGGTGAGACTGTGGAGCTGAAAAGCTGACTGTATCCCAGATCGTTGAGAAACCTTTGTTGCTAGTGTTTGGTCCATAATGATTGTGATGTAATTAGCTGTAATTCCCCACCGCGGGGCCTGGTCACCACACTGCCATGAGTAACTGCCCTGCACTATAGGGAAAATGGGGCGGGGTCACTTAAAAACCACACATCGTACATCTGCATCTCAGACTCCAAGTGCCTTCCCAGCATGCACCACTGTGACCCCCAGGGCCATGCGCTTTCTCAGGCAGCTTAAGCAGCTCCAAGGCAGGATGGGAGGGGGGCCACTGACTCATGCACCACAAATAGGTTTTCTGGGAGGTGTGGGGGTTCCGGGGGAGGGGGGGTGACTGGCGTCGGAGCCACAGCATGGGAGAAACGTCAGTGACTAGGAGCCAAACAAACATCAGTCTGTCCGCCAGTCAGCTGCTCTAAATAACTGAATAATCTGGCACTTCCAAGAATTCCCCCAACCCCCCGGCCAGCCAGGCCCCTCATACATGTATCTGGAAAAGGGGCGTGTCCTGAGTGTGACCCCTACAAACACCGGTTTGATTATATCACCTCTGTGAAGTGAAGGTAGAGAAACACACTAGAGGGCTCTGATTGGTCTATTGATATTGCTGCTGGCCTGCAGACTCTGATCTAGGGTCAGTCCTACACGGCTGTTCAATCTAAGGAACTGAAGAAGATTGTCTGGTGATGAGGTCAGCCAAGCCAATACAGACAGGAAGCAGGAAGCCACCCCCCCACCTCCCCCCCAGCCGGACGTGTCATTATGGTGAATCGGTCAGGTTGAGGGCAAATCCAGGGCCGGAGAGGAAATGAATGCATGTTTTGGTGTGAGGAGGATGACGTTTAAAAAGACACTGTGGGGGAAAAGGCAGCAGCATCTGTTCACATTCAGAGCAGGGACAGATACGGAATCCAGGGACGAGCTGCGACCTCCGACTGGGGTCTGAGTGCGAGGAGCCTTCAAACGATCTATGAAGAAACTGAGCTGCAGCTGCGCTGTCTCTGTGACCAGACCATTTTGTGAAGAGATGAGTGGATTCCCGGCCGAACCAGTTCTGAACTTCCCCTGGACACCCAAACGAGCAGATTGAAACTGTCTTATTTTGTTGTGAAAAGACCCAGTGCCCTGGGAGAGACCATGATGCCTGGAAAAGCTAAGGGCGAAAGAGGAAAAGGACAAGCAACAACAACAACAACAACAGCAGGAGTAGCAACAATGTTAACAACAATAACAACAACAACAGCAGGAGCAGCAGCAATTACATAAATAATAACAATGTTAATAACAACAAGAACAATAACAACAGTAGCAGCAACAATGACGACGACAACAACAACAACAATGTTAACTATTACACCAAGAATAACAATAACAACAACAATGTTAACAACAGCAGCAGCAACAACAAGAATAATAATAATAATAATCATAATCATAGCGTAATTATCAGCATTTGCACATTTTCTCAGGAATCCATCAGTCCCCCCCAGTATAAGCTTCCCCTTTAAGTCAAAGGGAGTTCAGAGTGTCTCCACACCCTTGGTGCCCTCAGAGGACCTGTGTGCTCCTACATCCATCCACTACTTCCCATAATGCCACGGCCTCATTCCTGCTCCCTGTGGGGGGACTCTGCGGCTTCCCCACTAATCGCATCTGTGTTCCTGTGTGTGGGAAATCACCTTCACACATAGAGACAGGCAGATATAAACAATGGCATGCACTCCAACATCTGGACTCTGTGTCTTCTGGCTGACACAGCTCTCCTCAAATCAGAAGAGTCCTCCTGGTTCTGTACACCTGGTGCTAAGTGAAGCATCGGGACCCCCTCTTCACAGAGCCCTCAGAGTCAAGACACAAGTTTCCTGAAGACCTCTGTTGGTGGCAACTCAGTGAGCAGGACTAGCCACAGGGAACCCTGTCCTCTCTGGATTCAGTCTTCTCCTCTCCTCTCTTGCTCCTCTCTGTTCCTCTCCTGCTCCTCTCTGGCTCTGGTCCACTCTCTGGTTCCTCTCCACTCCTCACCTCTCTTACCTCTCCCTGCTGCTGTCCTGCTCTCCTGCTATTTTGTACTGCCATCCTGCTACTTTTTGTTCTGACATTATGGCTCTGTAGTGGGGGCTCTGTGCTGGGTGATGGGGGAGGGGGGGCATTAAATTACTCTGCGTCTGGCTGATTTAAGACAGCTGCCCCCCCCACCCCCCCACTGTCCATGGCCGATATCCGCGCTGCTGTTTGTCTTTCTTTGGTTTGCTTTTTGATCATGTTTCCTGTTCCTGTTCCTGTTCCACGGTTCCCTGGCTCTGATCTATCAGAGCTGTGGCCCTCAGGACTTTTGTCAATGGGACTTAATGCTGTACGAGTTTCAGCTTCAGCCACTCCACCTGAAACGCACCCATTACACAGCAACGCAGCTGACTGTCCCAGTGCTAGTCAGCAGTACTGCTTAGTGATGGTGCCACACAGCGATCAAGTACATTTTTTTTTTTTTGGGGGGGGGGGTGTTCATCTTTTCCTTTCCATTCAATTCACAGGTTCAGTTAAAGCCAGGCAACACAACTAGCTGAACATTACAAATTAACAATTAAGACTGCGTATTATCTGAGCCGTTCTTAAGAACATCCTTGGTGGGCCACCTGCACAATCTTAGCCTACAGGTTTGTGAGTGAGAATCAGGAATTAATCCTGAAATTAGCAGAAGAATGTGAACGTCCCACAGAACACACCATCCCTGCAGGTAGTGGATGCTGGCAGCTGATCAGCATCACCAGCAGTCGCTTCATCAGAAGGCCGACGAGACGACTTCAGCGTCTGGAAAATCCCACAGCTTTTCCTTAAGCAACACGACTTTTTACTGACGTCTTCGAGCAGAAACCCAAGCGGATGCATTCTAACGTTCTGAATTGCAGTCGTGTGAAGCAGGAAGCGGTCTGTGAGGCTTTGTAAACAAAAATAAGGGCTGTACGACCGGCGGGAGAGCCAGCGCACTGATTCACAGCCCAGCCGCGGCTCGCACACCTCGGGGGAGTGGGGCACCGTGGGACAGAACCCTCTGACATCTCACTTGTTTGGTACCGGATGTAGACCTCGCTATGCCTCGTGTGCCTAGTTGCTCTGACTTTGTAACGTATACTTTGATTGAATGATTACAGAGCACCTTTCTCAACAATTAACGCCCACGTGGAGGCATGACAGTTCGACTCAAAATAGTTAATAATGCTCCATTTAGGGAAAGGTAGCAACAGGCTCAGTAAAGCAGGGCCAGGCAAGTGTCTGACCCTTGGTTGTTGAGGGAGGGGGGCTGGGCAGCACAGTGGTTATGGCTGCTGTAAGGGGGGGCTGGGTGCTGTAAGGTGGGGGACTGGGCTTTGGTCCTCACAGTAGACCATTTGAAGCTCTGATTTCCACACTCAATTTTGGCTCATTTGCCAAAGGTCAAAGGCCATTGCACAGGAACATTCTAGGAAAGAGGGGGCTTCTGGAGCAGGTCTGGGAGCCACAGCCGTCCTCTCACTTATGAATCATTGTTATTGTCCAGAGTCATTCAGATGGAGTGACCCCACCCCCTTATACCTTAGGTGTGTGTAGGTTATGTACAGCTCCAGAAAAAATTAAGAGATCACCCTAGATTTTTAAAAAATCTGCATTGTTAAATCCTGGTGTAATCCTGGTTCTGCTGACAGTAGGCTACACTGTGTGGCAGGCCAATTCCAAGCTGAAAGAATTCAGTACAAAAGAACAAGGTGAAGCCGGAGAAACTGGCATTGACCACACACCTGCCAGGTAGAGGGGGGAAGCGACTTTCTAATGCAAGAGATGACTGTAAACTTGTCCAGCCATGCCTCATGAATCGGAAGATGACATCAAGGGACCTTCAAAAGGAACGGGAAACATTACGTGGTGTGACATGCACAGCTAGGACAGTTAGTATCAAGCTCCTAGAAGCAGGACTGAAGTCCCATAAAGCAAGGAAACAGAGAAAAACCAGACTGCAGTTTGCAAAAAAAAAACATATATTTTACATAGATGCATAACCATAAAAAACATTAAAAAAAAAATTGTGCTGTGGTCTCAATTTTTTCAGGAGCTGTATATATTACATTGTGGGGGCCAAATTTCCCCACAATGTGATGAAAACCTGTTATTTTTCGGTCTCCACAAGGGGATTCTCAAATTTTATGAAAATCTGTGGCCACAATAGAAAATTTTCAAAAGTTTTGTATTTTGTTTGGTTATTAACGGCTAAGGTTAGGGCTGGGTAAGGGTAGGGGCATCATCATTGGGATTAGGGTTATTCCCATAGAAATGAATGGCGTTCCCACAAAGAAATACATGCCTAATCTGTGTGTGTGTGTGTGTGTCAGTCACACAGTAATAATCGACACAGACTGAGTCATTTCCGACAAGCTGCACACTGCAGTTTAGATCGTGTCTTTCACAGGATGTCTGTTAAACCGCAATAGATAAACCCTAAAAGGTGTTTATGTGTGTGTGTGTGTGTGTGTGTGTGCGTGAGCCCCACACCGGAACGCCTGCTTGGCTCCGCTCTGCTCTGGGGCTGTTGGGGCACCATGTACATGACATCCTCCTCACTGCTGCTCACTCTGCAAGACTCTGGAAGAAATTAAAAGTGTAGCTGCTGGCCAGAGCAGATTCAAAGATGTTGTCATCACTTTGTTGGAGGCGCTGCACACACGCAGACACACAAAGTCCATATTCATAGGTTTATGGGGGCCCTCCATTAATTTCTATGAGCACGACCATAAGACCAACTATAACCTTAATCCTTAACCCCTACCCAGCCCTAACTTTAACCATAAGTAACCAAACAAAATACAAGACTTTTTGCATTCCTTTTTAATTACATTCACAGATTTCTATAGAATTGAGGTTATCCTTGTGGGGACTGAAAAAATGTCACCACAAGGTAAAAAGTTACAGGTTTTAATCAGATTGTGGGGAACTCTTGTCCCCACAAGGTAATAATTACAAAAACGCACACACACACACACACACACACACGCCCAAAGGACAGGCTTCCTAATCCCTCTCAACGTATCAAAGATTATAAACTATTTAGTGCCAAAAGTATTGGGACACCCCTCCAAATCATTGAATTCAGGTGTTCCAATCACTTAGGCATGCAGAATGCTTCTACAAACATTTGTGAAAGAATGGGTCACTCTCAGGAGCCCAGTGAATCCAAGCATGGTACTGTGATAGGATGCCACCTGTGCAATAAGTCCATGAAATTTCCTCGCTACTAAATATTTCACAGTCAACTGTTAGTGGTATTATGACAAACTGGGAACAACAGCAACTCAGCCACAAACTTTGTGTGGCCTTCCAATTAGCTCAAGAACAGTACATAGAGAGCTTCATGGAATAGATTTCCATGGCCGAACAGCTGTATTCAAGCCTTACATCACCAAATGCAATGCAAAGTGTCAGATGCAGTGTCACTGCCACTGGACTCTAGAGCAGTGGAGACGTGTCCTCTGGAATGATGAATCACGCTTCTCTGTCCTGTCTGGAAATCCAATGGACGAGTCTGGGTTTGGCGGTGGTCAGGAGAATGGTACTTGCCTGACTGCATTGTGCCAAGTGTAAAGTTTGGTCGAGGGGGGGGATCATGATGTGGGGTTGTTTTTGGGCACAAAACCATTTCTGATATAACTGACCTCTTGGACTCCATCACCAGCAGTGAGTTGACTGGGCCTACAGGGGGCAGTATCAGCAACTGGTGATTGTGTATCTATACCTATGTGACATGTGAGGCCCCAATGACACACCTTGATAAGCAGACATGTGGGCCGTGGCTTTGGCATCACATGCCTCCCTGGGTCTGTCCTCCCTAGCCACGGAGCTGGACGAGTCAGAACCAGCCCACGTGACCTTCATGCGTCGGCCTGAATTGTGGCCACTCCTAGACGCCACAGGCCCAACCAATTCATGTGGTACATGAATCTCTTTTTTTAGTGAGCTGGTCTTCCTGGGTTTTCCACACTCCCCACCTCGTTTACATTTTTTCGGTGACTTCCTGTACACTCGACACACTCTTGCACCTGGAGCAAGAGGGACGTAACGTCAGTGAGCTGGGAAGGGGCAGCCATTCACGCGCGTGAGTGAATAAACACGAGCCAGCCCCAGGGACAAGGGGGCTGCTCCCACATCCAGACAAGGAGGTCGGCCTCAGGTCGCCGGGGGGGGAGACAGCTTCCACCTTCCACTCCCCATTAGAGTAGGGCGGTGGGGGCTGGGGGCCAGGGCTCCTGATCTAATGAAGCAGGATGTCCCACAGACCGCTGGCAGGAAGGAGCTCTTTGTTCCCAGGCTGTGTGCTCTCTGAGGGGACGGACTGTGCTTAAACTGAACATGGGGGGTGCAGGGACCCAGAAGCTCACGGTGCGGTCTCACTCTGCACCACAGAAGAGAGGAACCATAATTGGAAGTATGAGAAGCCGCAATCTGCTCTGTTACTGTTCAGGCACTGTGTAAAATCGGCATGAGGTTTGCCAACTGCAGAAGTGCAGCTCTGACTCCAGCCCCAGCTCTGCACGGGGAGTTTGCAGATCGCCCCCTGGCTGTGTCTGCAAGTGAGCGTGTCCCGGCTGGACCCTGCCTGCCACCCAGTGCATTCTAGAGGAGGCTCCATATCGCTCTTGAATAGCTCAGCAGCGAATCAAACCACTCTTCATAATTAGATGTTGACATGTGCTGTCCTGCCAATATTCCAGCAGCATAGCTCCGCCTCCCACAGAACACTGTGGCTCCGCCCCCTCCTTGCACTGCACTCTACCTCAGAGAGCTGGCAATGTCAATAAGGTTTCATCATGGGGGCATATACACAGAGTCTGGCCAGAGCGTCGCTTTCTGTGGCTCCTGGTGAACACGTCACTTCCTGTGACTGCTGATTAGCACGTGTCACTTCCTGTGGCTACCACTGAGTGTCAAGGGGACTCTTATTGTTCCTACCTGTAGGGATTACATTAAGAGGCCGAAATACAAACTTCAAAGCGTATTTGGATATGCTCATGTTGAAGGCATCCGGTTTGGTCGGGAACCCTCTGACATCAGGCAGGGGAAGTGGAGATGAGTGCACAGTCAGTGGGCCCTGGGCCACTACCGGCCTTCCCCCGGCCCACTCCCCCATGTCAGTGTTCGGGCTGCTCAGCAGAGGCCAGCCGTATTTCAGAGCCCGACCCCCAGTTCACCATTCAGCTATAAAGGAAAGAATTCCTCAGTCCTGTTATTTATTATTTCCGACAGTTTTTTCTTAAAACGGGGAATCAGAAAGTGCACAGTGAGTAAGAAAAAGGGGGAGTGGCGTAAATTACTGTGACATTTAAGAGGGGAGTATGGGGTTAAGGAGAGGGGTGCACTGGGCTCTGAGGACAGCCCTTTAAATTTGCAAGTTTATTTACGTTGCTGTAAAAACCGATTCCAGTCTGTTTGTTTGATGATAGCTTCAGACTGAAGGGGTAAAGGAGGAGATAATCCATCATGCACCGAAGAGAGGCTCGGGTCGGTGGCTTTCCGAGAAGACAGTCTCTCTCACTCCTAAAACACACACCAAGTAATATTGAGGATAAATATACATGCATGAATGAGATCACCACCATCCTCCACCTTTTCGCAAAAGACCTCCCATGTGTCTGGAACACCTCACTTACCCGTTTTTGATGCTGGCGGCAGGTTTGAATGGACTGAGTCAGAGATTTTGGCCATTTGTGCAGTACAGCCACTGAGTCTCATCACGGCCGTTAATTGTCCATGGCTAATTAAGCAGTGCCTCCCCCATGTGCCACAATTAAAGTTCCACTCTTAACAATTAGCAGTTAGTGTGACACAGAGACATCGGTCCGATAAGCTCGTAACTCAGGGGCACAGGGCCAGGGTGCCACCTATTAGTGTGTGTACATGTCACAGGTGGCACAGTGACATAATGTCATGTGTGTCACAGCTTCCTGTCCCTAGGGTGGGGAGTGGGGGTAAGATGGCAGCAATATGGAAGGCTGATGGGTGGGGCGGGGGGGTGAGAGAGGCTGATGAGGCTAATGAAATGAATGTTTGAGGAGGCAGAAAAACGATACAGACACACGACAGACCAATCATGCTGGAGAGCCTGCCGTGATCAGACTGTGTAGAGGCCTGTCACAGTTAACTGAGACTCTGTGTTTGTGGGGGGGGGGGCGTAAAGTGAGAGCCCCTGAGGACTGTTCATTCTAATATGACAGCAAAAATATTAGACACTGGATACTCAAGATCAAACTCCATTACATTAAGGAGGCCACTGGGGGGGGGCTCCATCTGTGCTTCCCAGGCTGAGGGCCGTGGAGAATGTGAGCAGACTGACAGGCCTTCATCCAACCCTCCTCCTCCTCCTCATGTGACAGAGCTGCGGACCTCGCACTCGTAAGTGACACGCTCACGGATCTCTTGGGACCACTCCCTGTCCGGTATCCACGAGCGTTAACCTGAACTGGGTTGGAACGAGCTGAGGAGCAGGTTGGGGGTGCTCTGGCCCCAGTGTGAGTATGAGGGGGTCGCGAGCCCACCCAGGTGTCGGTGACGGAGGGGGCATGGGCTGGGGGTGGAGGCCAGCTATCTCCTCAGGAGATAAATGGGTTACGTTGGGGGGAATAGGCGGGTTAAGGTCCTTATCCTCCTGGAGCTTCTGAGGTAATGCCGCAGTAATCTCCTTCTCCTCCGAGGACATTAGCGGCCTGCTTTACATGGGTTTAGCCACTGACGGGCCGGCAGCCCGTTGCTGCGGAAACCGTCTCCCTGGCGGCATGCCAGAGCCTGGCTCTGTCCCGTTTGGGTCTCTTACGGATTGATTTTCTGTCTCTTCTTAATTCCTGCCCTTCTTCCCCACTTGGGGGGAACATCTGCCACCTTTGGAGGTCCTCCACAGAGCCATCCTTAAGAGACCAGGGTAACATCCCTCAAAGCCGTCTTATGAAGCTGACCACTGGGCAATTCTCAGTTTCTACAATGGAAGATCGTCATCTTTAATAGGCTCTTCTGTCAGGCTGAAACTGTTCTAATAATGAAAGTCTGGGTCTCTCCCACTCTCTCTCTCCCAGCACAGCTGAATGTCTGTATCTGATACAGTCTATAACTAATGTCTCTTTGACTAATTTTTATCCAGTGGATGCCAGGTTTCCAGGTCAGATACCTTTCTTCACACTTGGGTCTCTTTACCTGGCCAGACTCTGGCCCATTAAGCCTGGCTGAACCTCTCGCCTGGCCTGCTTTGACACCCCAAAGGCTCTTAGACACATAATCCGGACCTCAGCCTGGAGCTTACTTGTGGTCTTTGTGATGTGGGTGCTTGTATTTTAAACGAATCATGGTGTGTGGGTGTTATCGGTGGAGGTTTTTGTGTGTGTGTGTGTGGTTTTTACTATAAATATGGTCTGGTGTTGTGGGTGTGATTTGTGTTGTTGGTGTGCCTTATAGTGTTGGTGTAGTATGTGTCATGGATGTGGTTTGTGATGTGGTTGTGGATTATAGCATGAATGTCACCTATGTTGTGGGTGTGGTTTGTGCCATGGGTGTGGTTTATAGAGTGAATGTGGTCCATGTAGTGGGTGTGGTTTGCACTATGGGTGTCATTTGTTCTGTGGGTGTCGTCTATGTAGTGGACATGGCTTATGCTATGAGTGTGGGTGTTATTCCTATTATGAATGCGGTCTGCATGTCGTGGGTGTGGTTTGTTCTGTGGGTGTTGATGGTGATGCGGGGCTGGTTGGTGATGTGGGCATGGTCGGTGATGTGGGCGGGGTCAGTGATGTGGGTGTGGTTTTTAGCATATGTGGCATATACTGCAGCAGGAAAAGCCCCACATTTTAGGGCCTCAGCCTTCAGTAGCCCTGATTGGAATACAAGCTGGAAGCTTGCCACGACCACATCCATAGCCCAGGGAGTGTCCCACCCCCGCTCACCTTCCACCCACCACAGTCACCATAGCCTACTGTTCCAGGAAGTGGGACAGAGAACAAGAATTGACATCAGCCTTAGTGGGCAGGTGATCCCTGCTGCTGTCATGGAGCTAAAAATAAAAATCAGCAGGGTGGGGTTGGAGCAAAGAGGCCCACAGGATGCCACATACACAATAACACAGATGAACCAGAAGGTGGCAGAGTCATTAAAGTGCTGACAATTGATCTCTTTACTTAAGCATATTTGCTGGTTCAACAGGGCTAGCATGTGTGTGGGCCCACAAATCCCACATCTCTCAGTAACCTTCCCCCCCACCTGGTGCGTCAGGGGCATGTCATTTGGTCTGTATTTGTTTTCCCTCTGCTGTGTTTACGGTCCTGTGAGATGTCTATCACCGTTTCCTGTAATGACTCATGTATGGTCATAGAGGCTGCAGCCAGGCTCTGATGGCGCAGCTCCATATCACCGTGAATGCGAGCGTGTGGGATTGCCTGTGTGATAAATTTGGTGATGTGTGTGATTGTCGGTGTCACCTGCTCCCATGTCAGGGGCAGACGGCAAGAAAGCACCATGTGATTAGAGGGGAGAGTGGCCCGGAGGAGCAGGGGGGTCCTCAGTTTGGCAGCCAAATGGACGGGGGGGGCTCTGGTTTCTCCGCCTGATTTTATGTCTCTCCTCCTTTGGCTTCAGACACCAAATGAACGGGAAGTTCCATGTCTGTAACTCACTTACCGGAAAGGCCAGCCGCATTGCGGTGACCATGGTGACTCTCCCTCTTCTCCATCAAAGGACAGGTGGGGACAAGGGCCCCTCCCACCAAGGGACAGGTGGGGACAAGGGCCCCTCCCACCAAGTGACAGGTGGGGACATGGGCCCTCCCATCAAAGGACAGGTGGGGACATGGGCCCCTCCCACCAAGGGACAGGTGGGAACATGGGTTCCTCTCATCAAGGGACAGGCGGGGACAAAGGCCCCTCCTACCAAGGGACAGGCGGGGACAAAGGCCCCTCCCACCAAGGGACAGGTGAGGACACGGGCCCCTCCCACCAACGGACTGGTGGGGATGTGGGCCGCTCTCATGAAGGGACAGGTGGGGATGTGGGCCCCTCCCATAAAGAGACAAGAGGGGACGTGGGCCCCTCCCATAAAGAGACTGGTGGGGGCGCAGGTCCCTCCATGTCTGTAACTCACTTACCGGAAAGGCCAGCCGCCTTGCGGTGACCATGGTGACTCTCCCTCTTCTCCATCAAAGGACAGGTGGGGACAAGGGCCCCTCCCACCAAGGGACAGGTGGGGACAAGGGCCCCTCCCACCAAGTGACAGGTGGGGACATGGGCCCTCCCATCAAAGGACAGGTGGGGACATGGGCCCCTCCCACCAAGGGACAGGTGGGAACATGGGTTCCTCTCATCAAGGGACAGGCGGGGACAAAGGCCCCTCCTACCAAGGGACAGGCGGGGACAAAGGCCCCTCCCACCAAGGGACAGGTGAGGACACGGGCCCCTCCCACCAACGGACTGGTGGGGATGTGGGCCGCTCTCATGAAGGGACAGGTGGGGATGTGGGCCCCTCCCATAAAGAGACAAGAGGGGACGTGGGCCCCTCCCATAAAGAGACTGGTGGGGGCGCAGGTCCCTCCAAGGCCGGGACACATGTAACTTTACCAACGAGCCGCAGTCATGGCTCTGCTGAACACTGCTGAGAGGCAACTGTTGATGTCTGTTGACCTTTGCCTCAGACCTTCACTTTGCTGACTGCAGTGACAGGCACCATCTGACATCCCTCCTCAGTGAATGAGCTGGCTTTGATGTGTGTGTCGGGGTGCCAGACGGGCGGCAGAGCTCCCATAATGCATTTAGAATGGAGTGTGCGTCCTATGGCAGCTCGAGGGGCCCTGATGTGATTAGCGGCTATTCATTTTCAGGCTATGCGGTGCACGCTCTAGCTGCATCTAACTGCTGCCGACTCCTGTCCTCTACATTAGATTAAGTCTGGCTGCCGCACACTTGCACGCTGCGCTTGCAGGTCCATTTATAAGGTCTAATGTAACACAAAATTCATTACTAAGAGCAGGACGCCGAGGCAGCGAGCGTGGGACCCCTCCCTGACTGACATGCGGCTGGGTCCCCCTCCTCCTGAGGAGGTGGAGCATGGACAGAGGGATGGAGAGACAGGGTGGGGGGCAGAGGGAGGTATGGAGAGACAGGGTGGGGGCAGAGGGAGGTATGGAGAGACAGGATGTGGGGACAGAGAGAGGGATGGAGAGACAGGGTGGGGGCAGAGGGAGGGATGGAGAGACAGGGTGGGGTCTCCATCAGGGTGACAGAGAGACAGGTGAGCCTCCAGATAGAGACACAGCTTTGAGATTCAGAAGAAATGGAGATGGGGGGCTCCTTCTGCCCCCCCCCCCCACCCCCATTATTAGATTCCCCTCTGCAGTGTAATGATACTAAATGGAATTGAGCTGAGCAGAGCCGACCCAAAATAAATCAAATTTTCCTGCTTACACACAGAGACGCACAAAAGCAAACACACGCATGCAATCACAATCTCTCACACACGCATGCATACATACACAGTTCACATAATCCTGTCATTGTGAGGATTCTCCATTCATTTCTATAGGTATAACCCTAATCCAAATGTTGATAATCCTTACCCTAATCTTAACCATAAGTAAATAAATAACACATAAGATGTCCCCACAAGCTAAAAAGTGACAGGGTTTACCACATCATGGTAAATGGAAACCCAAAAAGTCACACACATAAACACACACACACTCCCACATTACCTGAAAGGTGCTATGATTTTTTTTTAAATAAAATTGTGATACCAACATTATTTGCAAACCTTTATCCAACCTACAGAACTTTTTTTAGGGTTCTCCCCCGAAATGCTGCAGAAGTGACTCCTCCCCATTTTCTGTCTCCATGGTTTCCCATCCCGTGAAGTATCACTTGGAAATGCTGGTTTCCCTGGAGCTCTTAGGAAAAAGCAGACCCCAGCCCTTTCCTCCTAATCTTCACTCACAGGCGACTCGTGTCCGCTCAAACCCTACTGTAGTACCTACCACTTAGAAATGCTTGCCCGGGGGCTCTGTAAGTTATGCACCAATCACTAATTTCCTCACGAGTGGAGATTGATGATTGGTCCTCCCTCGGAGCCCGTCTCATGGCTCTGATTATATGTCATTAGCCTTATGGCTGGGGCCATTAGCTTGTTGGGGGGGGCTCACTGTCTGTGTGTCACTTCCTGTGGCTCATTTAACACACTTTGTATTCAGTTAGACTGGAAATGGCAGCCCAAAATACCGTAAACATAGCTTCAGCAACCATGTCCTCCATGCTGATGAGGTCACATCCTGTGCTCCAGTTCCTGCTCACCTCACTGGATTCAGCAAGCTGATGTTCAGATGGCAAAATGGCAGCATGTGAGTCTCCACAAACAGTTCTTACCCCCTGTGATCTGCTACCTGGTCCTTATTGTATGGCTCCTTAATGAGGAACACCATCTCCAGGGTCACCCATGTGATGGCACACCTGACCCTCAGTAGGTTTTTTGTACCACGTATTTCCCTAATAACCAAGCAGGGGGCAGAACAACCAATATATTGTTAAAATATGGGGAAAAAATATGAACATCATTGTTATACCCAGAGCACTAAATGCAAAACCCATGATGGGATCTGTGTGTCTAAGTGGCCACTTCAGATTTGAAAGGAAGAACGAATTTCTTAGTTTTAAATGTAATAAGTGACTACTGCGACATTCCATGTAAATAAAGTTGTAGTTAATTGCTATAAGTAACCCATTCTTAAATAATAATAACAATAATAATAACTCAGACAATGTGGGCACCTCATTCAACTGTTTTATCTTCTTAAAATGTTTTAATTTTTTCCACAGTTTCGATATTTTAAATAAAACAAAAACAAACTGAGGTCTCTCAGTCATATACCAACTGACAGTTCTTACTCCTAAAATTATAAACAATATAGAGATTCATGTATAACAGTGTGAAAGGTGTTAAATTTGCGATTGAAAGTACAATATGGGCAAGGTTGGGGGGGGGGGGGGGGACGACAAACCATGAAATTTGTTGGAATTTAACACTCATTATATTAAAACATTTAAATTATTTGGTGATAGCCATGGATGAATAAAGGTGTGGGGTTTAG
>JAODKN010000098.1:825914-840351 GCA_026774425.1 Petrocephalus zakoni | reverse complement strand
TCTAGGTGAGGTCTCACCAAGGAATTGTATAATCTCAGCATTACCTCCCTTGACTTAAACTCCACACACCCGGAGATATACCCCAACATCCTATTGGCCTTTTTAATTGCTTCCCCAGACTGGCGAGAGTGGGACATGGAAGCATCAACATACACACCAAGGTCTTTCTCATAATCAGCTACATGCACCCCAACTGGACAGACTGTCAGATCCCAACAGATCCTAGGCCAGGCCAGGATCCCATGTCCCCCCCCCCCCAGCTTGGTATTAATCTTATCTGGGTCATGTGAAATCTGTAGGCGTGGAGGGGTTTCAGGTTGTTGTCAGAACACAGGAAGTACAGATGTGAGGTGACCCAATATGCAGGGGTGGAGAGTCAATTAAGGAAAGCAGGCAGACAGAACTTGAATTGCTCGGCAGTTAGAGCAGGTCAGTGACACAGCAGGATCAGCCCTAGGAGGGCACGAGACATGGGGGCTGGGGGCAATAGGCAGGTCAGATGGAGATGGCAACAGATAGGTACTGCAATCAGTAAGGCAGACGGGATGCAGACAGGACAGGATGAGGACGCTCAGCAGGCCACACAGCATTGTAATACCGTGCACTGTGCGCAGGGTCAGCTGTATTTTTTAAACCTGTCGGCACAGGCGCAGGCAATAATGAGCCTGGTTGGCTAGCCCCGCCTCGTGGGATACCGCAGTCGTGGACCTGGGCTTGGATGCCCTAATCTGAGTCGTTTATTGTGGCTCATTGTTTTATGGTATGGCTCATTTGCACAGCTGGGTGTGTTTATTGGGGCGTTTTAACGATCCTACCCCAGAGAGGCACACCTGGGCCGTGTGTCTGAGTCATGGGCCAATGGCCGTGTGTCTGGGCCAATTCCTGTCCTGCTGCCCAGCACTTGCATGGGTCAGAATACTGTACCTGTGATCCGAAGGTCATCGCTCTGAATCCCAGGGTCACTGGGCCCCTAAGTAAGGCTTATAACCCCCCGATTACTCTTGGGCCCTCGGGGATTCTCAGATGGTCTGCAGGGAACAGGTTTTAGAATCACTGTTCTAAATAAAGGTAATGTCTGTAAAATCCATAGTGATGATGTTGAAACTCTTCAGGTGTAAATAAAGCACCATTTTTCAAGCTCAAATCACTGGATAGGAGCACCACTGTAAATAAGCAAAATATCAGTATCACAAGAAGATGGCAAGGGGGGGGCTCCAGTGAGGTAATCCCCTAATTGTCTGCTCTGTGGTCAGAGGGATAGGGCGGCGTGCTGTCAAACAGGGGCTGCGGGAAGCTGGTTTGTTCAGCCAACAGATGCTGATATCTGAGTCTTTGATTGTGGGCTGAGTTCTGAGGCACAGACATTCAAAGACATACGTTCGGATGTTACATCAGAGTGGAGAAGAATGACATCACAAGGCAGGACATGTAGAGGGTTTGTGTCCAGCCTGCGTGGGTGATGGCTGCCAGAACTGTGCCTCCCTCCAGCACTGGAGCGCAGAGGATGCCTCATCTGCCAACGTGAGGCTGGGAGAGCAAAATTTTATACGTCTTTTCTGCTTGGGGGGGTGGCGTACTTCAAGGGCTGAGCATGGCTTCCTGCACAACACTGTCATCACACCTGCCTTCCATTTCAGATCCCTAGGATCAGCTGCTTTACACTCTAAACTCACATGTTACACTCCACACTCTACACTCACAGTCTACACTCACACTCCACAGTCACACTCTACACTCACACTCCACACCAGAGCATGTAAGCAGAGTGGAGCGCTGAGAATTTCCACTCCTCGATCACGAGTCTGTTGGCTCCGCCCACTCCTCCGCTCTAATTCGCACTAAGCCGCTCTGCTCCATACCGCTCCTCGCTCACGAGGCTGTTGGCTCCGCCCACTCCTCCGCTCTAATTCGCACTAAGCCGCTCCGCTCTATACCGCTCCTCGCTTACGAGGCTGTTGGCTCCGCCCACTCCTCCGCTTTAATTTGCACTAAGCCACTCCGCTCAATACTGCTCTTCACTCTACTAAAATTTCCTCCTGCTCCAGTCAAATCGCTCCACGCTCATTCCAATTTAAAAGAAGAAGGAATGCTTAAAACCCTTAACCTTAGACCTTAAAATATTTTGCGAACTTCATCTCGGCCAATTTGTGTAACAGTCTTGATTATTGTACAGATGAATTCTGGGTAGATTTGGGCACACCTCAGACTTGTGGTATGAGCAGTATCGGAGCGAAATTGGAGCGAGACAGAGTGACCCCTCCAGCCTTAATAAACAAATTCCACCCACTCCGCTCCTCACTCACGCTGAGCTCCGCGCTGCTCACATGCTCTGCTCCACACGCTACACACTATATTCCACACTCACACTTCACACTCACACTCTACACTCCACACTCACACTGTACCCTTACAATTTTTGTTAATCTGTTAAACATCCTGGGTATCACCATCATACATATTTGGCCTGGCTGCTCCACACTGCCCCCCACTGTAGAAGCACACACTCCAGAGGCTGCTGATAACTGGACCCCGCCATGCTTACCCTGGGATGGGGGGGCTTACACGTGCATATGTTTGGTGGCCGGTTCTGGTCCAAAGGCACTTGAAGGTCAGAGATTCACATGTGTTAAATTGCTTTCCTGATGCAATAATCTGATGCGGCCGGCTTACAAATTTTTACACTTTCGTACATCTGGATAATTTACTCGGGGGATTCGGATGAAATATTTTGTTCCAGGGTAAAGCTTTTCTTATTTAGCCCCTCCCACATGTCACTTTAGCCAATCGGATGGCATGCAGGCCACGGCAAGTTGTGTCGTGTGGGGTAGTATGCCAGTGTTTGGCCAGTTAGCTGATGGGCTACACCTAGGCACTGAACAAACACGTTTGTAGGGGCACAGCCCCACCCCTACATGCTAAGCGGCTAAAGCACATTTAAGTACAGACGCTCAAGCTCTCATGTGTATCAAATCAAACATCTGTGTTGTTAATGTCCAGGGGATTATTTCTGCAGCTGGAGATGGATTTGGGGGGAAAGGGGAGGGGGGTTAAGAGGGTGCCCAGAACTGGGGGGGCCACTGAGGATGGGAGGGTCGCGAGGAGTTGGCCTAGAACATTCCCTGGTGACTTCTCTCTCTTTTTTTTGTTTTTTTTTTTTATGCTGACTCATTGGCTCAGGGGTTATGAGAAAGGAGGAAACAGCTAATCAGCCTTAAGCACACATCTCCCACCCATTGCAGTTAAACAAATAAACTATAGTGTTAAACTACATGTTAAGTGGCTACCCTGCTATGCTACATGCTAAGTGGCTAAAGTGCTAAGCTACCTGCTAAAGGGCTAATGCACCCTTAAGAAATGGGGAGGGGAGAGAATATTGGATGGGAGTTCTCCCATCAGCCAGGGACGACTCATTCTACAGTCAATTTAAGAGACTCGATTTGAGTAAGAAACTCCAGCTTATGACCTCAACTGACCTTAAACCCTCTGGGCATTGCACCAAATATTTCAACTTCTTGTTTCATTTCTGTGTTTCATTCCTAGGTACCAGTGGGCAGTGTTTACAACCACTCAAACCACACATTAGCAGGGGCCCCCTGAGGTTTGGGCCCCCCCAGCCACAAACAATTACTACACTTTGGGGGAGGGCTTGACTTTTTGAGAAGGACCACAGAAACAACAAGCCTTTCAGCAATGTGGGAGAAGGACAAGCAGGCTGACAGTCAGACATGGGGCCAGAACATTTTGGGATCAGATCCCTTCCTGGGTTCTTAAGGTTGCAACTGTAAGACAGGCAGACTGCCTGAATCATGTCTGTAAATACATGGCACTAAAGCAGGGTAGATTTATGAGGTATGCTAGGTAATAAAACAATTTCTGAATGTTTAAAGAGCGAGGACTTCATGCAGGTGGCTAGTTAGTAGAATTACACTTCTGAAGCCCACCTCCACCTCCAAATTACCAGGCACCCAAGGAAATGTGTTTCTGGCTAGAGGCCTGGAGCACGCAGTCAGTCGCAGATCCGAATCCCAGCACAATAAAAACCGTTGCACTTGAACTGGATATTCGCAGCCGAAAATACACACCTGTATGGATAAATAACTATCATGCTTCTGCAGCTTCTCCTAGATGGCAAGAAATGCATCTGGCCTCCCCTGCATTGGGAGTGCAGCTGCGCCCGGCCTGCCGCCACCCCCACACAGGCCCACGGCTTCCTCGCAATCTGCTGCAGTCCCTTGGCGGCGGGAGGGCCTTGTCCCGGGAGAGAGCAGCTTGGATGAAGGAGCCTGGTGGCGGTTCCTTGCTGGTCCTGCCCCGTCAGGCAATGCATGCTAAAGCCCGGTGCCTCTGAAGCCGTGCAAACAAAAATATAGGTGCAGCAAATTAAACTTCAGAGTGGCTTTAAGCTGTTTCAGCTAAACCAGATTCACCCACAAGGCACGAATTGCGTGCAAGAGAGTTTTTATTAGTATTATTACAGATGTTTGTACCAGGCCTATTTTCTAAATTTTTAACGCATTGAACAAAAAAAGAAGAGGAATGCAGAAAGAAATACAAAAGTTATTAACTAGAGGGAACCCTCTAAATATTTAAGTATTAAATACTTACTGAAAATTAGCAAAAAGGGTGGTATGATAAACTGTTTGGGGTGCTATAAACTGCCCCTTCTGCAATACCTGGCATGATCTCGAACCCTTACAATTCAAACGCTTCATATAAAGAGGTATATATATTAGGCTAGTGTAAGGCTGGAAGCCTAACGGAATTCGCGCACTCTTTGTATGCCCACTTTTATACTCATGAGTTTTCTGTGAACATAAATTCTGTCCCAGTGGCTCTTCTCCTCTCGAATGCCTAAATGCCTTGTAGCCTACATTGTCGGCTGACACCTGACGACCCCGATTCCGCCGTCGCTCAGATCTGCCTCCTTTAATGTTCACAAGTGTAGTCTGCCCACAGAAACGAAACAAAACGGTATTTTTTACGCATAGTCGGGCTCTGATCTCCAGCGCCTCGTCTGGGTCGCAGCTGTGCTCCTTACCAGACCATGCAGACACATCAGCCATAGTTTCGATTCACCTGAAACACCCACCGCCTACTTCACCTAATGAACTCGCTTGTGACCTGGCCTCCGCTACAAAATCTTCTCTTTTGTCTAAGGTATATCAACAGTTATTCATCATTACTGCACAGAATAAGGGGTTTAGGAAAACGTGGGATCCTTTACTTAAAAATGACACCTAAACCGAGCGATGATCTTTCACCGAGTTGTTTCACTTGATAGAAAACTTTTGATAGCCTATGATAATAATATGAAGCTGCGCGCAGTGCAGAGAAAATACTAGATGCAGGTTCCAGACGCGGTACAATTTTTACACATCTCAAAATATTATTCCCTTCAAAGCTGGGAAACAGAAAAGTAGATGGATCATGAGAGTAGGGATTAGCAGCACCCGCGGCGCTGACTGAATCGGTCGTCGTCCCTGTGCGGGTGGTACAGTAGATGTTTAGAACCTCTCAGGTACCCGAGTCGCAGAGCACAGGGGGATCGTGGCTGATTCTCGACTATCCGCTGCCAAGCCTCAGCAATAATACTGGGAATCATACTCTTGGGACCTGAAACAGACCAAGACACAGACCCGCCCAGATAAGGGAGGGTGAATGGGGGAGGGGGGGGGGGGGACAGAGAGAGAGAGCGCGCACTCAAATAAGAAGTCTTTTATCTATGATATTAAATCTATTAATAGAGTGTGTGAGAAATACTATTCATTATATCTGGTGGGAGAAAAGCAGAAGGCGTAGCATCAGACTCTGTCAAATTCAGGTTTTTATTTTTTATTTTTCTTCTTTGGACCACAAGCGAAGAAGGAGGAGGAGACCTTAGCTTTGGGACTGTCATTCAGTCGGAGTGCTTCGGCTCCTGGATACGGGAATTATGAAGGCTGCAGTGGAGATGAAACCTATGTTACCCATCAAGTCGGAAAAAGTAGACGGTAAGCTGACTTTCTCCGTCGCTGCCGGGCTTTGCAGCGCCACTTAAGGTTTCACTTGTTTTCGGATACATTGCAATGCAATATAGTACCATTTTTCAATGACACCGTCAGCCGGGATCTCAGTTTAAATGAAGCCAAATGATGGTCTTGAATTGGGACTATGCTGAAACACCACGATACGCAGCACCATAGTGCATATATTATAATACCAAAAGCACAATACGAAGCTGCATGATCTGTACTCGGATACTTTTCCTGAGGCTAGCTGAGAAGCCTCCGTTAATTCTCTTATCGCAGCCTCGGTAGCGTAACATCTGCATGCTTTAAGAATAAAACAGGAACGGTCTTCATAATGCGACCTGCCACTGCAAGCCGTGCAGGGACCGGCGTGTCTAACGCCGCCTGAGGACGAGAGGTGCGTGCGGTACAGGGGGGCTCCGTGCCACGCATCATCACCGTCACCATCATCACCACTGCCCTGATGCGATTTTAATGTCGTTGTTTACTTGAGCGGTTTACCATGTTTTATCCTCTTAAACCAAATAATAACATCCACGTATGTAGCGCACATGCTGATTCACCCGTTCAGAAAGAAGCAGAATATTTCTTTCACATAGTTAGAAACTGGAATGCCTCTGGTGGAGTTTCAAAACGATTGCAAAACGGAGCTAAAACGCTCCCGGTGCGCCTCCCACGCCTTCGGCTCGGGGTTAGAACCCAAGCCTGGCTCTGATGGATGGCTCGGGGCGCGCAGGGCACCGGGCTGATCGCCCTGCTTCCCTGCAAGTTTAACACGGGCACTTTGCTTGTGCGTGAGCAACGTAACGGGACTGGGTGAGATGGTGAAGCAGGGGTGGATTATTTAGGCCTATAAGTTATGTTTTATGTAAAATACACAGTTGAACCAAGACGAAACAGGTGATGAATACGATTTAACGGATTTTACAGATATGACTATTTGGCCCCCGCTAGTTTGGGGGTGGGGGTGCCGGGAGGACGGTGAACTAACTGTTATTACTCAAAACTGCAACTTGGTATCTGCGGTCGCTGCTGTTACAGTTAATCTGGTATATTTCATAGTCAAAAGACTGTCAGACCGGTACAGGCAGATGGGAATCCGTGCTGAATGCGCGAAAAGCGGCCGCCACTGGCAACAGGGCTCGGCACTTGTGTACGAACTTTGTTTCAGTTGTTTGCGTTTGTCTGAAATCAAGGGTGTAGAATTAACGCCAATAAATAGAGCTCTGCGTTTAAATTATGAAGTTTTGTCTCCCACCCCTTTTCGAACTCTCTCCTTCACCATTGTCTAAAATCATGCACTGCACTGTGGATGAGTACAGTGTACTGGCTCGCGTTAGGCTTTGCAGTTTGGCAATAGGACCTGCATCCTTCAGCCCAAGAGTGGATCTTCCCAGCATCCAGCCTGGCCTGACAAGGGCTGTATGGGATGTAACAGCCTTCCTGTGGGTCAAAGTCCTATCCCCCCCCTTCCCTGGGGTCCGGGGCCCCAGCCCTTTGCAGGCTCCTATCTGGATGCTGTGTGACAGGGTGAAGACCCACAGGTACCCCAGGTGTAGCTCTCATATACATAGTTAAACTATACATAGTTTAATTAGTATAGTTAATATATCTCTACTGGTAGATTACATTGGCCAGGTGTGCAGCAAGTCTCCATTAACCAGCTGCCACTCGCATGGATTCTTAACCACTCTGCGCCCTGCTGTATGGTCTAGAGAAGTTACCCTTCAGGCCCCGTCTGTGTGCATGCTGTACTTTCATCGCAACCATAATGTCCCCAGAATTCAGGTTACTGTGATGCCTGCACCAGAAACGAGGCAAGTGGGAACCCACAGACTCTGTAAGCTGGTGCAAGCCGAACGCCAAGGGCATGGCTGCCGTTACTCATGGCCGTGTGGGCGGGCTCGCACCTCAGTGTCCGAAAGAGCGCGACCCTCTCGATCCCACCATCGCCGCACGGCTCTGAGCCCGAGTTTAGCCCACCTTGTTTAGCGGAGACCGTGCTTGGGGTCAGTTTCATCTGCTAACCAGTTGCAGGTTTGTCTTTCATATCGTAACATATTCGGGTGAGTGAAATCTACAGTCACCAGGTGCTTTTGCAGGCATCCTGTTCATGACGGGCTTTTCAAAATGACGCTGGCACCGAAAGGAATGAAACCCTGCGTGGTGCTGCAGGAGCTTCGGCTATCTGTGGGTAGCTGTCCGTCACACTGATGAAGGCCGTGAGTGGTTGAGCATCAGGACAGCTTCTGGGCATTCACAGCTTGCTTCCGGAGTATACGGAGGCTACAGGATGCCAAGCGTGCTTGGCTTTGAGGATGAGGGCGCCTAGCAAATACAGCAGTATAACCTCAGTGAATCGCCACATCGGAATAGCGACTCCTACTGGTCAAGTGATGGAATTGCCTGTACAGCATCAGCTGTTTTATTGCTACTTTGCTTTCTCTCAGTTCATTTTCATCCTGGCGTTTTGGGTCACATTCTTGTTAAAAAAAACATTTATTTTTCTAAAGACCTGTTTTCACATTATGGGGATATAGATGCATTTTTGTTCTCAGGATCAGAAACCCTCACACCCCTCATTGTCTCCATCATCATTCTTGTGAAATTAGTTCCTCACAAGGAACGTAGAACCGTCAAGAGTGTCACATGCTGCTCTAAGGTCAGTCACAAGCAATAGTGCATGCATGCGGCCTCCCTGAGAGCATGCTCACAGGCATTGGGGCTGCATCAGGCTGTGCGGCGGGGGGCTGCGTACATGCGGCCTCCCTGAGAACATGCTCATGGGCATTGGGGCTGCATCAGGCTGTACGGCGGGGGGCTGCGTACATGCGACCTCCCTGAGAACATGCTCGCGGGCATTGGGGCTGCATCAGGTTGTGCTGGGGGGGTGGGTGCATGCATGCAGCCTCCTTGAGAGCGTGCTCACGGGCATTGGGGTTGCATCAGGCTGTGCAGCGGGGGGCTGCGTACATGCGGCCTCCCTGAGACCATGCTCGCGGGCATTGGGGCTGCATCAGGCTGTGCTGGGGGGGTGGGTGCATGCATGCAGCCTCTCTGAGAGCATGCTCACGGGCATTGGGACAGCATCAGCCTGTGCGACGGGGGGGTGCGTACATGCAGCCCCTGTAGAAGATGTGCTCGTGGGCATTGGGGCTGCATCAGGCTGTGCGGGGGGTACATACATGCGGTCCCCCTGAGAGCGTGCTCATGGTCATTGGGGTTGCATCAGGCTGTGCGGGGGGGGGGTTGCGTACATGCGGCCTCCTTGAGAGCGATCTCACGGGCTTAAAGGATCTCACTGTCGTCTTAACCATTTTGATGGACCCTTCATTTAAACTGCAAGACTTAACCTGGACATGGTATTAAAAATGTAGCCTACATAGATTTTATTTTTTATCAGAACATTTCGCGGTAGACATGTTTGTCCGTGTCTGGACAGGCTGACAGTCCCTGATGTCAGTGATCAGCAGGAGTCTGCATGTCTGAGTCAGGCACGTTCCATTTGGGTTTATGAACAGGCCGTCTGACTGGCACCTGGGTAAGTCTAGGCCTCACAAAGGCAAACAAGAGGACATGAAGACGTATACATACAGAAATGCTCACATACAGATACGATGACATGTATAAACACTCACAAATTCAAACAAATGCACACCAAATACACGTAAGTGTCTCTGCGCTTCTGTTCTGGGAACGACCACCAGTGCTTGAGTTACCATCATAAAGCACTTTGGGATTCCAGTGCCACTTGCAAAAATGCACAGAGGAGAGCAGGAATGTGCGTGGACACACACTACACTAAAGTCAGTGCTGCCCCCTAGTGCACTGGAGGGCATCCATCTCATCAAGAGCAGCTAATTACTGAGCCGCTTGGACACCACTGACGCAGTGGGAGTCTCCTGGCGGTGAGTCATGCGGCCTCCAGGCCACCCCAGCTGTTTTATGACTTCAGAGCTACCAGTTCCCACGCCTGGCTTCCCCCCACCCAGGCCTGGATTCTGCCGGCCGCATGGCCTTGGACACGGCACCTGCGTGACTTACTCTCTCCATCTCTCAGTAGATCGTTTGCTGACGCGTGTTTCCATTTCGGTGTCCAGTGCCATGCCCCCCGCCCCCCCGCGCAACCTTTTACTGAGGTACACCTTTCTGAGGCCGGGCTCAGCCAGCGGCTGGGGTGGAGCTGAGGGCTTCCCCACCATCAGATGGACCCTCACTGGCACAGCTGGGCAGGGGGCGTGGTTCTGGATTCAGGATGCAACAGCATTCAGTCACCAGAGCTACACCTCGCTGTTTTATTCATACATAATTAATTTGATTTTCCCGATTGGCGCAGCTCGCGGAATGTAATATTTGCAGAAGTGGTTACCTCAGCGGCTGCGCGGGCCTGCAGGCAGGCGTGTTGGAGCACTGTGTAGAACCTCGTACCGATGCTGCACCGCCACGAGCTGGTCCTCGCCCGCCGGGACTCCCTGGGCCCGGTCCGCATCTCTGCGGGAATCTGGCCACTTGTTGCCGGGACCTGCTGACTCGAGCATGACTCAGGATGCGGGTCAGAGCCGCATGGCGCCATTCATTCATAAATATCCCCTCGGGAGGGTGCCGGGGGCGATGGTGGTGACGCTCCCCCCCTCGGCTGCCCTTGGTTACGGTGGACTTTAAAAAAAAAAGAAGAAAGGAAGAAAACAAACACAGGTCTGTCTTAAATTAGCCGGTGTGAGTCACGTGTGGAATGTGGGCCGCTGGCGATGAGCAGCCTGCAGTCTGCAGCTCACTCCGGCTTCATGGGCACATCTGTCAGCCATCGGCTCTGAATGAGCTGAAGCAATTAGCCAGTCCTGTCACACAGACGATTAAACTAAACATTCTACTGTAGTGGCCAGATTGATAGGCTATTGTTACCATGTTTGCCCACAAAACAAGAGTGTTACGCTCATTTTATTTTTGTTGCATCAGAAACACAGCAGCGTTTCCAACCCACAAACTTTCGAGTTTTGAATTCATGTCTTTAACTGCTGTGCCACCTATTGTCTTATGGTAGAACTGCATGTGCAGGTGGGCTCCAGCTAAGCTAATGAGCTTTGTTTGGGACACAGAGAGCTGTAAGAAATGCAGAGGGAGCGGTCTGGGATTTCATAACAAGGTGGATGCAGCAGGGCGATTGCTGCTGTAAACAGAACGTCTATTTGGCCAGCGTGTGTTTGCGTGGGCATGTAAACATCCCCTGCATTCTTTAAGTGCAGATGCTGGGTGTGTTTACAGCCACTGCACCTTTGGGCTAATATGCAGCTTGATGCCCTCCTCCTGACCACTCACATCCAACTTTTCCCCTGGGGGAGGCAGCGTGGGGCGGGGGTCAGGGGTGGAGCCGGGGTGAGGTGAAGTTTGGAATTTGTTCGCAGTAACCAAGGTGATTGCTGGTGTTAAGCTGAACGGCAGGGCTGAGCCAGAACATGCTGGATGGACGGGGCAGGCATGCAACCTCAGCACAGATTGGCGAGCTGGGGCCGGATTCAGGCGATTTTCAGTTTTAAACAGCAGGATCTAGTGGAACTTCACCTCCATCCAGCAGCAGAGCTGGGCTTTATAAATAAAAGCGATTTGGGAACACTTTGGTTGTTAATACATGGTTTAAACAGCTGAGTAATTTTCTGCGGAATAGCGGCTTAAGTACCGTGTTCGGAGAATGTACTCATAAACATTCCCAGGGAAAGCCTCCAGCCTTCTGTCGCATGTCCAGAGCCATGAGACGTTAGTCACTGCATCACGCCTGGGATGATGTTTCTTTTTTGGGGGGGGGGGGGGGGGTTGTTCACGTTTTCCGGATGACGGCAAAGCACCAGTATACTTAGATCTTCTCAGAAGGAAGCTGTTGTTTGTTTTCTTGGTTCGAGATAGACAGCCATTGGGATTGAACCAGAATATTCTAGAATTCTAAAGAAAAAATGATCATCAGGCTGGTATTTTTGGACAGGGATGCTTAGATACGGGAAGAAAATGCTCGAGAGCTGTTTGGCAAGACAGGAACAGGCAAGAAACAGAGACTGAAGCCTCAGCACAGAAACAAAGGATATATCTGCATTTAAAGCTGATAATTCCTACTTAAATGTATGATAGTGTTTGCTCTAGCACAGAGTGCTTATAGCATTCAGTACTTAGAGTGTGGTTTTCAGTGTCTGCAGGTAATCTCATGTGAGTCAGTGCCCCTGGTCTCTCCTAAGTCTTACTGAGACCCCCTTCTGGGGACCCTTGAGTGTTTGTCAAAGCAGAGGCCATGCCCTTTGACAGAAGCTCCTTCCTGTTACTTCTGTAATGTTAATATATTATCCTCTTATTTTACTCATATATACTTCATTTAGTTTCAGAACACAGCTGTCAGTTACCTGCCAGCACTATGCTCAGGGCACAACAATAGCTCCTCTTCAGACATAAGCTCCACGTTGACGCTCCCCGTCTTGCAGCTGAGCCGCTCTCCCTGCTATCCACAGATGTGGTGTGTGAGGACATGCCTCTGCTCACCCCCGGCAGCAAGGAGATGATGTCACAGGCTCTGAGGGCCACCTTCAGTGGCTTCACCAAGGAGCAGCAGCGGCTTGGGATTCCCAGTGGTAAGGGGCACCCTGGGGGGGGTGGTGTCCGGTTCACTGAAGCCACAGACATAGTGTGTCACACGCACATGCACAAGCGATGGGCTGCAGGCTCAGGCTGCAGGAAGATGTGAGGCTTCTAGTCTACTGCAGGATCAGATTCCTGCACCTCCAGGCCCCAGACGGGCCTCCTTGCCAGCAAGCTCCCGCTGCAGGGATGCTCACAATGCCATTCTGTGACATTTACTCTGTTTGCATTTAGTGTTTTTTTTTCCAGGAAAGTTTAGTGGGCCCTAGCTGGCTCTCCTAAGGAGATGTTTACGAGCAGGTCTCCATGGCGATGGTCATGTAACCATGCAGAACAGAGGGCTGGTTGCTTCGTGAAGGATTTTGTCCCGGTTCCAGCTGGAAGAGATTGACAAGCCCGCCCCCCCAATGCTGTTGTGTCTGCGCAGACCCTTTGCAATGGAGCGAGAGCCACGTGGCGGCCTGGCTCGTGTGGACCGTGAACGAGTTCAGCCTGCGCGATGTGGACTTCGGCCGCTTCTGCGCGGATGGTGCCACCCTCTGCGCGCTGGGCAAGGATCGCTTCCTGGAACTGGCTCCAGACTTTGTGGGCGACATCCTCTGGGAGCATCTGGAGATGCTGCAGAGAGGTAGGCCGTGCACCATTGGGTTGGGGGGGGGGGGGGTCACTCAGGGAAGCATTAAGACAAGCAGATCGCCCCGTGCCCCTCTGAGTAGTACCAGGGCTGGTGTCTATTTGCAGAGCTCGCCAACTTCTCATGAATTTTACTGCTGCAAGCTTTCTGAAACGCAACATGTCATGTCGAGACTCGTCAAGATGCAGTTTTCTCCATCTGACAGATTGTATGAGATGTATCTCATACCCCTTGAATATCTGGCTGGCTTTTCTTGCGCAAACATTTCAGTAAGGTCAAACATCTAACGCCTAGTCGGCATCTTGCCCGATACCTCGTGCTGGCGGCACGCCTGGCACATTCAGGGCATGCTTCTATCACGTAAACAGAAGCTTCCCAAAAAACAGGTTTTTCAAAAGTTATTTAGCTGGAATGTCCATTTTAATAATACAACAATCATCCCTCTATTATGAATCCCTTAGCTGGATCCTGAGCCAGTCAGATCCCTTGAAAAAACAGGTTTAATTCCTGCCAAACCAATCGCAGGATCTTCTGCTTTAGCTCTGACACAGCAGCCATGCTGGAGTAGAGCACCACGCAGATCTTCCTGGAGGTGTCTGAACCCACAGCCTTTCACACTTTGTGGAAACGTTGATCCTCTTCTGTTAATGGGTACAAAGCATATATGTTCTTGTAGAGTCCAAGGCAAGCATGCAAGGAGACCACAAAGGAAGAAAGAGACACAGATCAGTGTTAATTTTACTGCTTTTGAATTGTTCATCTGCTAACTCTGGCTTGTCTTTTATGAAGATGCTAAACATTTCCACACTGATGTGGTGCACTCCACTTCCCAGGAGGCCTGCTATGCTTTGGATTATTTTGGAGGTAAGTAATCCTCTTCCATTTCTCCCATGGGACTGAAGACAAATTTAGCTCTTTAGCAAACTCTGGGACAGTTACTAACTGCCTGTTGTCCCTGTTAACTAAAAAAACAAATACAAATTAAAATAAAATATTAAATGTGCTAGCAATATTTAGGTACAAAGAAGAAGAACTAAATCAAATGTATATTTCTTAGTTATATATATATATATATATATATGCCCACAAAACAAATATAAATATATAAATATACATATATATATTTTTTAACCAATAAGCTTGACAATCCAGGATACAAAATCGTATCACCACCACCCCC
>JAODKN010000098.1:795067-814711 GCA_026774425.1 Petrocephalus zakoni | reverse complement strand
CCCCGCCCCCCCAATCATGATTTCCCTGCTCCTGATTAGTTCTCTTACCATGAACACAGATTCCCAGCTCGGTGCTGGTTATTTTTAACCTGTCCAAAGTGGTCCGCAGCCTTTGGAGTAGAATGAGATGCGCCACGTGTGCCAGGCAGCAGAGGCGGGGGCCGCTGAAGGTCTCTTTGCCACTCTGCCTCCCCTCCTAGGCTCAGTTGGCTGCGAGGGAGGGGCCAGTAGGCCAGCCCGCCCAGACGCCTCCCAGACACACGTCTGATGACCCTGCCCTCGATCGTCTCCAACAGGAAGGCAGAGGCGTGATGTAAGGCCGTCTTTTCAGGAATCCTGTGGTGAGGAGTCTGGCCAATCCAGAGAACCTCTCTGCCAGCAACGACTGTGGGGAGGGGGGTTTCCATCTGTAGTGAAACTGTGGTCTGGTGTGAAAATGGATGTAAGATGGCTGTGCTGTAGCCAGATGCTTAGTGAATATGTCAATGGAAGTTCTACCTACATCAAAGACTGGACAGCAAGAGGGAGAACTCAGTAACGTGGCTTCTCATAATCCATCAGAGCTTTCCAGCATGAAACGTGTGCACCATGTAATGCTTGTTGGCTTACCCAGTGCAAAAGGCTAGGATTATCCAGGACAGTTCTGTTCCACTCGATCCAATTTCGTTTCTTGGGTTAAGTGTGCAGGAGCAGGTTGTCCGGGGACTTCGAGGAACAGCTGAGTCCGAATGGAAAATTCTCGTGGGTTTCTTCCAAGATTAAAAAAACAAGGACGCTTAAGGCTGTTTTCCTCGTTAGCTGATGTAGTGCTTTAGGTCCGGGTGTCATGCGAAACGTCCGCCAGAAGGGAGAACGTCCATGTGAGGATCTTGGGATGACCATGGGGTCATCCAGAGCTCGGTTACTGCTGCAGACTCTGTAAAGGGCCAGCTGCTGCCCTGCTAGGTCCCTTGCCTGTCCAAAATCATGTTTCGTCACATAGCCTGCCATTTTCACCCAGCAGGTATCCTTCCGGGTCACCGCTATTGGGCTGGAGAGATGTACATACAATATCGATGGCGATCATTGTCCTTTCTACAAGTACATACCATCAAACATATATTTCAACTAAATACATAAAATAATAAGATCAATTATGGCTGTAGCAGAACATCACATTTACTCCAGTTCTGAAGTTCATCTTTGACCGGATTCCCGAAACACTCCATGATTCAGATTGAGGTCGACCTCCGGATTCTTCCTGCGGATTTGTGATCAATAAGGCTTCTTTTTGGATGAGCCTCTGTTTGCATGATTGGGCAGTGCCTGCTCGTGGTCGAAAGGCTCGCAGCTGTTTGCAAGGATGCCCTTTGGCTTCTGTGCGGGTGCTGTATTTCAGGCATGCTTTCTCTTTGACTTTGTAGCCACCCAGGGACCTGGCCCGTCTCTGGAACATCTACTCCAGGCACCTTATGTTTAAGAGGCACTTGGTCTCACAGCTGACTTGACAGAGAAAAGTGACTTTGGGGGTAAGATATTTTAGTGTGGTGATTCTTATCAATGGACTGCTAAACAGCCTGTGTGCAAAAAGTGTGAAGCATCAGCACAATTTAGGACCCAAACATCCATGTAAGGAGGCTATGAACACCACTTAAAGTAAAATTGAATGTGTGAAACCTCATTTTGACTAGTTTACAGATTTCAACGTGCTTCTGTTGAAGCATGGTTATCACCAAAAATAAGTAGCTAACTCACCAAAAAACAGAGATTAGGCCAAAACAGGCCCAAATCCATTTTCCTACTGAACTCAAAATTTAGCTAATGACCTCTGGTCACAGTTGAATCATGTCAAGTAGAGTGTGAGAACATGTCTGCCTACCGAAACAATGGAGACCACAAATGGCTGACTCATTCAATCTGGCAACCTGATGCACTGAGCTAACTCTTTCGCTGTGTGCAACAGGGCTAATTTGTTCTTCTAACTTCCAGTGTAGGCAAAAGGGCTAATTTGCTGTGGGAACTCTAAGGGAAACACAGCTAATATGTGGTGCTAACTCAAAGGGTAACACAACTAATTTGCTGTGCTAACTTTCTGTCTGGCGCTAATACAGCTAATTTGTTGTACTAACTCTCTGTGTACACAAAAGGGCTAATTTGTGGAGCTATCAATTTCTGTTTGGGCAACAGGGCTAATTCACTGTGCACATTTTTCTATAGGGGCAATAAAGTTATTTACTTGCTTTATCTTCTCTATGGGCAATAGGGCTGATTTGTTCTGCTAACTTTGTATGGGCAATATGACTATGGGTAAAGGGACAAAATTGTTGAACTCTCTTTCTGTAGAAGCAATAAGACTGATTTGTTATGATACCTCTTTTCTGTAGGATAATTCAATATTGCCAAAACTTTCTCTAAGGGCCAATTTGTCTATAGCTGTATTGCTAACAGGTTTAACTAATATGTTGAGCTGATATTTTTTTTTTTGAGCAACAGGGCTGTTATGTTGATTCAGTTCTGTTTCTTTATTAGTTACAGGAGTATCATGTCGATCCAATTTTTTCCTCTTGGTAACTGGATGTCAGCCAAGTTTTTGTTTGAGCAGGCAGGGGGGAGGTGACGCATTTCGTCATTTTACTTTTTTAAATGGGCTGCAGGATCGCCAAGTAAAGTGAACTTTGGATCAGGAACTGCTGCCATTCTGAAAGGGCGACACGAGAAATAAGTTGCATTTTGGGGTTGAGCGTCTACACCTCCTGCAAATGTGGCACCGACGGTGAGAAAAACAACAAAAACCTTGTTTTTATAACTTGCTTAACATGAGTAAACAAGGTCTTTTGGGAGAGTGAAACCAGTACAAATTCCATGGTGGGAGAAACTTCAGCCATCTGTGCGGGATTAAAGTAAATCATGGAAGAAAACCAGACGTGGAACGAACACAGTAAAACGCTTCACTAAAAATGAGCTGACGTGTGTCACACTTGAGCCCACGTCGGGGCGATCGGCCACATCTGCTGTTTCCACGTCAAAGTTATGCCTGAACACAGACACAGTAGCCATTGAAAAGGAAAATGACAGGGTCTGGGGGTAGGGGTATGATATGGGGTGTTCAAATGATGTAGGGTGTTCAACCATGAAAGACTCCAAGGCTGCAATACACATTTCCCAATCAAGAGAAACTGGCAACTGCGAAAACAAATTCTCTTTCTCTAACGTCCCTGCCGTTCAAACAGGTCGCAGCCGAGCCCGGAGTGTGGTGCCGAGATCCAGGATCGTTCCGAGGTGCTATCAAGGGTGTAGCCGGCCGGCTTAGCTGTTTTGGTAGAGCGGGGTTTTTTTCCATCTCACCCGCTTGGTTAATACATGAGTTATTTCGCTTTGTGCTTTGGGCGGAACATCTTATCACATTCACACCGAGGTGTAACTTTACTTCAAAGGTACCCGCTTCCTCTGGGTGATAAATGCCATATTTCTGCTGTCATATTTCTCTAAAGAGTAGAGAAGAATCACTCCGCTGGTGATGGGGAGGAATTGGACAGGCCTGCGGGGGCGAATTACTGCAAGCTGGGCCTCAAGCGAGCATTTACTATCCATCCGCTTAGGGTTGATGCTTACAAGCAGCTACATTAACTAGGTCAAGGTTACCATGGAGCAGTTTCCAAATTGAAATCTGCAGATGATCATTGTGGTAATACAAATCACGGGATTCCTAGGTTTTAATTTGAATTCACTCCAATGGTGTATGTAGATGATTATATAGTGTGCCCATATACTCAGTTTTGCCCTACGATGGGCTGGCCCCCCCTTCCAGGCCTTGTGCATGTAGCTTCTGGGATAGGCTCCAGACCCCCGCGACCCTGAACAGGATAAGAAAATACATGGATGGATATACTCAGTTTAAATTCTTTGATTACATGAAAATGCATTTTCACGAGTCTGGTTTCAATTATGGGTGTATTTGTGTATTTCATTAACTGACCCCTACAGGCAGAGCCCACGCTAGAGATTTTGGGGTCCAAGAAAGCATATCACTTTGGCCAATCCAATTATGTTTCAAATTTTTAGGGCTCCTGTCACTCAGAGGCCCTTTGGAATGGCCCTAAATCCCCCCTGCCCACCTTTAAAGCACCCCTGCTTATGGACATTAAAAGTCATATCAATCTGGCTTCGGTATCTTTATGTAAGCCATAAATAAATAAGAGTGTTGCTGAGACTGGTTACACTCAAGACATAATGATAAACGTAATCAGATAAGCCAGGGCAATCAGCTGCATGCCCAGAGCCACCTTACACGTGGTGTTTACGCGCCGCTTGTGTCGGCTCGCTTTGCTCTCGCTGCAAAAAAAAAACTGCCTCATCACAGGAAGCCAAGATTTCCAGAGAAGCGAGAATTTATGGCACCTGTAAGCAAAAAAATAATAATAAATTCCAAGAAATTAACAGTACCTGTGAAAGCCCGTCAGGAGAACCAGTCTTTTCACCACCAGAAATGTCCTGCCTCAGAATAAAATCTGGTCAGTCCGAGAAGGGCGATTTAACGCACAAGGTATATGGGTTAGAATTATACCCAGAACATGTGTGACTGGAATCATGGACGGTAAAAATTTATGATGAAATTCCCTTGCTGGGGGATATAAAATCAAGGTATGCCTACCTGTGGACTTGATTTGCACGCAGAGTAACAGAAAGGGCATGTTTGTGCTGCCGTGGAAACAGCTGGCGACGCAAACAGCCGAGACACCAGTGGTAACCGCGGCGACATCCAAGTTCTCAGCGCTGCCGCTCACGCACGCCCACGGCCTGTATTTCTGTTTCCTTAGTAACACACCTTCGAACCTTTAATCGCTCCCCGTTTTTGCCCGAGCAGGCCCGCGACACCAGCAATCGCGAGTTCCTGCGCCGTTCGCAATTTCAAAGATTAATACTTAATAGCCATTTCGTTCTTTTCTGCAAAATTTGCTGACTTCCAAGAGGAAAAAAAGCCGGTGATTTGTTTCATCAAAAGCTGGAATGACCTGGAGCTCCCAGACAAAGCCTCACTGCGTGGGCCATGAACCTGGCAGCATTGCCAACACAAAGCCCAGGCCCCTTCGATGTCAAAAACTGCCCTCCACAGGGTCCAGCCAGCGGGCTGTTAGCTAGTTTTGTCACCTGAGGAGGCTGTATGAATAACCCTGTGTTTTTCAGACTGGGAAACCATTTATTACAACTGAGTCAAATGTTGAGTGAGCTGTTCTCTGTTTTCATGGAGGGTATCGATGGTATTTTTATCGTGATTGGGCCCATTGATTCATAAGTAAATGGTGCCAGGAGTCAGACAGGGAAGACCCGAGGGGCTTGATGAGGGGTAACTGCGCTTAGTGAGCTGAGAAGGACTCAGCGCTGGGAAGGTACGATTTTGAGTTTATTTCTCTGTGCCAGAAAGCCGGAGATAATCGCTGGGATCAGATAACAGGCATTGGATGGGAGGTTCATTTCCCAACTGGCCCAAAATCACAGCAGCCAGGATAATGAGGCACTTGGATCTGGGCAAGAACCGAGAACGGAACTTGGCTGCTCACGTGCTGGTCCCTGCTGTAGTACCACTGAACACCGAAGTTAACCAGTATTATTCTAGGAAATTCTCTGTTTGAATAAAGGCAGCAGTGGTGTAAATGAGAGTTTGGGCCCCAGGGTGTTGTTTGATGTGAGCTGTCAGTCACCAAGATGTCAACTAAGCAGCTAAATAGATTCAGTTTTGTAGCCTACAGGGAACCATGATCTTTCTTCACTTCAAAGTAGTGAGAATAATTTTCTGGGACAAAAAGGGGCAGCAGCTGGCTGGCGAACGTTAAAGTGCAGACGGTCTGGTAAAGATTGGACATCATATCTCGGCCATTTTATCAGCCTCCGAGGTCGGCTGAGAATCAGCTCCGCTGGGGGGTATGGAAATGAATGCGTCAGCCTGGAAGCCTGTCGAATCCCGTCGCTTTGAAGATCGCGGCGAGGCGCGATTCGCACAACGCCCCTCAAGCGGTCGTCGTGCACACAGGAGTTTATGCCGGTGTCTGCATATCTGTTTTACATGCAATGTTTGCTTTGCAAATGCCACCCCCACCTCACCAACTCCATGCCAAACGGAAAAGCGTGAAAGCATGGCGCATAACTGGGTCGAGACTGATGGGGCGGCGAGCCGAGCCTCCAGTTCTGAGAAGCAAAACGGCTGCCTTTCTCCCAGCTCCATTTAGGAGCCTCCAGAGATGTTATAACAATAAAGGGTGTTCACAGAACCGCTTTCTGATGCAATTTGGGTCCAGTTCCTGCTCATAAGCCCCTTGGGGGGGTGGGGCTATAAACATTTGCATTTAAAGGGCTTTAAGAGTCCCAGAAGCTCCTATCAATGGGGAGCGCATTCGAGCTGCCCGGTGTTAGCTGCCAGAGGCATCGACATGTTAGAGCACAAGGAGCGTACATCGTTACAGGCTAAAGGTGGCTGTGCTGCCCTCGAGGTACGGGGGAATAATGTGTGTTAGCGTTAGCAGTGAGAGCTAGCCATTACATAAGAAGCGGGGGGGTTAGTAGCCCGTGTAGGTCCCCCGGTTAGGATATCGCTGAAAGCTGAACCCAGACTTATAATCCACGGGTTGGCAGTTCAATCCCAGGACAATCCTTGATCTAGTAGAGTACAGAATAAACCATGATGAGCTGTACGGTTTAGCTTAGTGTACTGATTTAGCGACAGCTTAGTGTACTGATTACTTCTATATTACCTCACACCTGGAAGAGCTTTATCCCACCTATACCACGGCTAATGAACAAAATGAATAATATAATAAACTAGAAATGGTTATTTATTCTGAAGAAAATTGTTTCGATTTATATTTAATAATGTTCCGATATGCTCTTAAAAATATAGTCCCTATAAGGATAGAATTGGGTCTGGGCAGGCTGCTCAGTGGAAGCGGCCACGTACTTTTCATCCGTAATACTTTACAAATTTACAGTTAATTACTTAAATATATTTTTATGGTTATTTATTTGCCAAGGCATGAATGGGACGGTCACGACGTGTTGGGGAGGAATGACCGGCAGGAATGAGGCAGGCTGTCGGGCAAAACCCCTCACGGGGCGCTTATTGAGGCAGGCAGGTGGTGAAGTGATTAGGGACGCAACTGTGTAATCAAAAGATTGCCGGTTGAAGTCCCCGACCCGCAAGTACCGCTGAGGTACAGTACCGTCCCCGAGCACTGCCCCCCGGGCGCTCACGTAGCTCCTCCCTGCTGTGTCAAATTGTCACATGGGTTAAAAACAAAGGACACAATTTGTTGTTGCGTGCTGCGGTGCATCAACAATGACAATTAATCACCTTCACTTCTTGCCAGCAGGGAAACAAGCGGGAAGCAGAGTGACACGACAAACAGCATTCACAATGACCAGTCAGGGATCATAAGACTGAGACAAATTAATATAGGGAGCCAATCAAGGAACAAACACAAGGCAGGTGTGCTTGGTTAACAAGGGGATAGAAACACGAGGCAAGACTAACAAGACTAACAAGGTGTGGCTAATTAAGAGTCACGCCTGAAGGAAACACAGGACAAAAGACACGCAGGGCGGGGCTGATCATGACAGGGACGTTATCTAGTGGTACTTTTAATGATCTTTACCCAATATTGCTTGTTTTGTGGATTAAGAACAATAATACATTTTTATCACTGGACCCTTATGGAGGCACAAACACCGTTGTCTGAGAACCCGAAGATTTGCTATAGATAAACAGAAAAGCCAGTATGAAACATTACTCACTATTATTTTTGGCATCGGTAAGTGATTTTTCATTGGTAAGTTGATCGGTGATATACAAATTTATATTTTCAAATGTTTTCTCCCTTTCTTGTCCCTGTTCCTTCATTTCGTCCCAGTAGCGAATCACCTTCTCGATGCGGTGACATGTGACTGTCACCGGCACTCTTACGGCCCTCCCGTGTTTGTCGTTTGAGGCCGAGAGGCTGGATGTATCAGCCCATCTCTAAGGGTTTGCCCCATGTACAGCCTGGTGCTTCAGGTGCCAAACCACGGGCTCGACAATAAAATAAAAATGAACTGAATGTAATGAACACAATAATTGACTGCCTCTCTGCACTTGCTGAAACTCAAATAAATAAACAAACAAAAGTCTCCCACAATGTGATAAAAAATGCCTTGTATTTTGTAAAAAAAAGTCTTGTAGTTTGTTTGGTTATTTATGGTTAAGGTTGGGCTGGGTATGGGTTAAGGTTGGGCTGGGTATGGGTTAAGATTCCCCACAGAGATATAATTACAACATGTGGGTTTGTGTGTATATATGTATATATTTATGGATCAATACTCAAAGATCCATTTTGAGACAAATTGCTGGTGCATCTCAGTAGTGCTTTTAAAGACAGGTTATCATTAATGGGCTGTCATTTATTTTACGTACATTTTGCATACTTAGTTCGTTTTGAATAAAATAAAACACTTATATTCCAAATCCTTTCAGGTTGGCCTCCACTAGGCACAGTGTAGCGTTAGCGTCCCAGGGGGGCACCCCAGACCCCCCCCCCTCCAGATAGTGTGGTTGCTTTGTGGTCTCCGTCGTCTTGTGGTGTTTCACTGCTCGGAAACTCCCCGGTATCCTGGGCGATGTCGCGACTCATAGCTGGCTTTGAGTCTGTAGGCCCCAGCTCCACATTTGGGCACACGGCGCGTGAGTCAGAGATCGCACTCTCAGAGACCCAGGATGGGAGGTACTCTCATCACAGGAGGCATGACCTCAGCAGATGATCAGGCCCTCTGCCCTCCATTGTTCAGTCGAGACTTTGTTCCATTGTCAGGAATAGCCTCCGGAGAAACAAAGATATTTTTGCATCTCTAAGATGCCTCAAATGTAATTTCCTGTTATATTTATGTTGAAGGCTTCAGAGACAAAATATATCACTTATCTCGGCTGCTCAGATGTATCCAAAGTCTCTGGTTTGCAGTGTCTGGTGTGGAGGACTCGGCATATTGGATTTGTGTGAATTTTGTCTCCGGTATTTTCAAGTGTTTTTGGAACCATGTTTAATGTCTATTGTTGGCGCAATAAAAAGAGACACAATGGTACTTTGTACACTCGAAAAGCCCCTACTTACGAATGCAAGGAGCAAGCGGAGGATTCCCAAGTCCCCAAGCTGTGCCGGTTACAGGTCGGTGTAGACAGCAGAGGACCCGCTGGGTATTCTCCTCAGGGGAATCGATTCACTTACTCAGTTCTGCTTAACTGCTGCAGCCTTAGGAAAATCTACATTGTGTTTTTCTGGATGTCTTGAAACTAAAAGCAAGGTGTGAAATGCAGATTTTAACAGCTGTTTTTCGTGATCTAGGCTTTATTAGCATATTAACCATTATAATCATGCATAAGCATGTTTTCCAGCATTAAATCGATCAGTCTGATATCATATTTATCACTATCAGGTGCTGTCCAGCCAATGTTGATTCTCAGTGATCATCTAGATTACGTCCCGCTGGAACATTCTGTCTTCTGTCCGGGTCTTCCCGCCTCAAAAATGGCATGTTCATTGTTTGGAGGACTGAGTCCGTTCGTCACTGGTCATCGTGTGTCTCTCCAGTCACTGGGGCGCGATTGGTGAGCATGTCCGGCTATTAGCCAGAAGGTTGGCGGGTCGAGCCCGCCCAGGGACCACAAATTGAATTTCCTCCTGGGTATCAGTAAAGTTTGTCTTACCTTATCGATGCACTGGCTAAATGAGATCAGTCCGGAGACGTTTTGCCATTAAGGGCTTCACTTTAAGGGACATAAAAAAAAATTCTTAAAGAGAATAATGGCACTTATGGAAAATAGTGTCAACGGGAAGTTATAATGGCCAAGGGGAGAGTGATCATAATCAGATAATCCAGCTGTGGCATACTGGGGAGGGGGGGTGAAGGTGTACAGATCCAGATGTATCAATACACTGACTGGATCATGCTGGATCATGGATATTCGGTGTGACAAGACAATTACGGGTGCTGCTGATGATGTCATAGGTCAGCATCACATGACCCTGAGAGGGCGAATGATGAAAGATGAAAGATCAACACAGACTCATTGTTGCTGATGGAGCACCTGCATCTTACGCTGGTCACAGTGTCACTGCGCTGTCATGTGACCTACTCAGCAGTTCTGCCATCTTCCTGGCAGTGAAGATCTGCCCGGCTTGAGGGGTACCGATGGGGGCAGAAAGTGGTCCAAAAAAAGGAAAGCGGGGGACCAAGAGGAGATGGAGACAACCTGAGGGAGCAGTTCAAAAGGGATATGGCCGCCCGCCCCCAATCTGGTAAGCAAAGTCAGGTTAGAACTGAATCACTATGAGAATCAGTTTCAAACTCTGTCTCACCCATCTTGTGTCTAACTGATCCCCTTCAGATGGAAATCGGTCACTCAAACACTGGGATCTGGTACTGTAATAGACGAAAAAAAAAATGTAATCAACAATAATGCATGGGAAGGCGTGCTTACGGTTACTGTCAGCGAGAGCTCTGAGAACGGTGTGCTTTGCAAATCTGACGTGCAAATTGGATGCAAATGATGGTGTGAGATAATGGAAGTGTAACGGATGGCTAGGCAGGAGCCGGTAGGGCCTTTGCTCCAGAAGACGCCGCGCTGAAGAATGAGCTGTGTTTAACGGGCTTTGCATGAATTTGCTGGGGATTCTAATTTTCCAGTACACTACTTATTAAAATTATCAGATGGCTAATCTTAGTAGAGACTGTGTTTTGCAGACAACTACTGAATAAATTATTTCAATTGCTGTAGCCTTAAGTAGCATCTGGAGCGGTTAACCTGCAGATAAATGTTCACTATGACAATGTTGATGGCATCCCAATGTAGTGTGACCTGAATGAATGTTCTGGAAGTAGCGAGCTAACTGGGTTTGGGTTCGACGCCATACCATACCGGACTGTCACTCACATTTAGCAGGTCAGCATGATGGCTGTTTTTTTGCAAGACATGCTGGGATATGATGCCGTGTGCTGTTCTGAAACCCAGGTGCAAATATGTCAACAAATGTGGTCTCTATGGAGACCGTCAAAGCCAGTTCAGAAATAGTAAATGTCCCCTTTGACTTATATTTCAGCATGGGGTAATACTCTGTGTTTTTCATTGATCTTGACGGTGGCATTTCTTGTCAGCTAGGTCAACAGACGCAGAGGTAGCTCCTCACAGCACATGGTGAGAAGGACAGTCTCATCAGCCCCTGGGGCAGAGGGAGCAGTTAGAGATGGAGGCTTTGCGGTTGTGCAGAGAGTCTCGTTAGCGAGTTGACCTTCTTTTTGCTACCAGGACCTACGCAGCTGGCCATGGCTGTCAGAGCAGTTGTGCATATCCATTGCTGGGCCCCTCTCTGCTCTCTTTCCAGCTGTTTGTGACGACATATCCACCATGGCCTTTCTGGTGGTGGAAGCTAGTTAAAAGACCGATCAGGTTTCCAGTCTCTGTACTCGTCTGTGCAGCAAGGATTCTGGGTCGACCAATGCTGGATCTAGGCGACCAGAACATAAGCAACTCACCGGCACCCCGGCGCAAAGGTCGGGGGTCAGGGGGCCCAGAATGGCCCAACCATGGAGCTGCTGCTGGGCGAGACAATGCAGAGTGTCCCAAAGAGCCTGTGCAGGGCGCAGTCCTGAGAGGGCCATAGCGATGCAGGCACCCGCGCGTCGAAACCACACTGTTTACAAAGAGGGAGCTATAGTGCATTGCCACGGCAACGGCACACTCAGCACAACCGAACACGAGTGCACAGAAGCAGAAAAAAAAAACCCTAAATGTTTACTTCACTAACAACTGTCACCTTTTAGGATGTGAAACACAAAAACAGAAAACAGGACCGTTTGGCAAACAGAGGCGACGGGAACGACATCTGTGTGTGTCACGGTGGCATGCTAAGCAAACGCTTCATCTTAGCGGCATTTTAAAAATATCACGTATGAGTAAATGCCAGTAGAGTGTTAGGCAAATCAGGGTTTATGTCCTGGCATAATGACTGGTCTTAAGGAGTCATAAAACAAACAGGACCGGAGGAGTCTTGTCTGATTTAATGCCTTTGGTTCTTGATTTTTTCGAAAAATGTTTAATGGGACATCGAGGCAGCTGTGTCTTACAGCCAGACTAAAGTAGGTTATATGGAAAAAATGGCTTGTTAGAAAAAAGAAAACTGAGTTGGTAAACCGCAGTCATTTTAGCATACGTTTGAAGGGTTATGTTGGGCCTATTATTCATGCACATACACACACAGATTAGGTATCTATATATATGTGGGGACTTTCCATTCATTTGTATGGGCATAACCCTAATCTCCACCATGACATCCTTACCCCTACCCAGCCCTAACCTTAACCATAAGTAACCAAACAAAATACAAGACTTTTGGCATAGTTGTAATTTGCAGTCATGGATTTTTATAAAACTGAGTTTCCACCAATAAAATGTCCCCACAAGACCAAAACAACTGGTTGTTATCAAATTATGGGGACCACATGCCCACACACACACACAGGCACATGAACACCCCCCCCCCCAATCAACTGACAAAGTTTTATAAAATTGAATTTCCCCTTGTGACCCCACAAAAAATAGACCCCATGTGGGGATCACTTTGCATGAAGCTTGACCCTGGTCTTCATAACATTTTCTGAGAGGATGATGTTGCTTAAACAGTTAAGCTATCGGACCTGTTATTGGACGGTTACTGGTTCGATTCCTGGCAAAGTGATGCCCCCCTTTGGAACTGGAGCAAAGCCCTCAACCCCCGGTTACCCCAGTAACTGGCTGACCCTGCATTCTTAAAAAACAAAAGTATGATACTTTTGATAAAAGCTTCTGCTAAATCAATGTAATGTAAATGCGAGGCATAAAGTCCAGGAAGACGGCCCGGGTTAGTGCTGTAGAACCTGCAGCCTGTTCTGCTGGCACAGGAGCGATGCTGCCGTTGTCTTATGGGACAGAGTTCGACACTCTCAGTTTCGCAGGATTATTTAATGCGGACGAAGCACTGCTCACCGCAACTCCTCTCAGGATGACTTTCTCTCGTGGTGACCCCTGTCCCCGATTCAGTGGCCCCCTACGTGGTGAGGGCAGGAAGTCAGGACGGGGTTCGTCAGAAGCCAAGAGTGATGATTTTTGGTTTTTGTCTCAGTCTTCCTGTGCACCATCTTTAGCTATGAAATAATCCTCAAAATGTATTGGGAAATCTATAAATGCTTGAGAGTTACGTTGTGGGAGCAAAAAAAAACTGTGTGTAACATCATCGAGCTGAAACACTACATGTTTTACAAACCGTATTTGGAATTAGGTTCTTAACATACAAAAAATGTTTATGAAATGAAAGAATTTGCTTCTTAAAAAAGCAATAGCAAACTTCCAGTGTGTCATTCTATTTTTGAATATCTGCGTTTTACCAGTAAATCACTTTTGTAAAAGGAGTACCTTGATGCTGGTGTATGATGGCATCTTTTTGAAGCTTCTCACCTGTGAAAACACAGTGCACCCACACAAAGGCACACATCAGAGGTGTGCACACATGAATGGTGCACTGGCCTGTGGAATAAGGACACCCTGCAGTGCATAAATGGCACGCCACGGCCGACTCTCCGTTCACTGCTGGGCTCGCTTTTGCGTTCAGACTCACCGCGAAGACCGACCTGAGATCCCAGTCATTCCACTTTTAAGGCAAATGCTAAATATATTTTTGGAAATACATATCAGGCTGGCACGTACACACACACGCAGGCAAGCACGTACACGCACACGCAGGCCGGCACGTACACGCACACGCAGGCCGGTGTGCCTACGCGCACACGCAGACTCGCGTACACACACACGCAGGCAAGCACGTACACGCTCACGCAGGCTGGTACGTACACGCACACACTGGCCGGCACGTACACGCACACGCTGGCCAGCACGTACATGCACATTTTAATAAAGTATTTAAAAAAGGTCCCCACATGGTCAAAATAACTCACAATGTGGGGACATTTGCTTCCCTCAATGTAAAATATATAATATAAACATATAATATATATGTATGTATAATATATACATACCCGCACACACACACACGCGCACGCACACAGGTTTGTAATTCTATCTTTGTGGGGACTGTCCAACCTGTCTAACCTTAACCATGAGTAACCAAACGAAATATGAGACTTTTGGCATTTTTAGTTTTTCGATTGCAGTCACAGATCTTTGTCAGGACCTGAAATAACCCCACAATGTCAAAATACCAGGTTTTTATCACAAAGTAATATAAACATAAGCCACACACACAGGCACATGGCCCTTCAGTATGCTGGTACTGGCCTGAGATTCACGCTGTGTCAGACTGGGGAGACACCAGTGACGGGGAACAGCAGGGACTGGGGCCACATGGCAGGACTGGGGGGGTGGAGTAAAGAAAGTGGGAGGATATTCAGATCGGTGGGCAGAACCGACCGACACATTCACAGACCTGGGGAGGTACAGTAAAGAGGGCGCAGCCCTGGCACCAGAATGATGTGTCATACGTGAGGGGGTTTAACTTGCCGAGAGTAATACTAGTAACACTGGTATGACAGTATTAAAACAGAAACTGACTGAGTCTCATTGGTGAAGCAAATGACAAACTCACGTATCAGAACCACCATGAAGTCTGTTTTTATGTCATATATCGTAATTTTTATTTGCACAAATAAGTCCACACGCATATATAACAAAGTCAGCGTTTGCTAATATATACTGTATAAGTTGTAAGTGCCAACCAATCAGCAAGCTATGGCTGTAAGTGCCAACCAATCAGCAAGCTATGGCTGTAATTGCCTCGTATATGAGCATAAAGTACAGTGGAGAACACATATAGTGATCACAGTAATAGTGATCGACCACTTACATGGATCAAAAAGCATCGGACAGAATCATTCCAGTACAAATACTGTTTAAATTACTCGAGCCGACTCGGTTTCCAGCCAATTTCCCACTGATGCGGTGCCTCCAGTGAATGCGCGGCTCTAATTGCATTCATTAGCCCGCTGCAAATTGGCTATAAAGTAAAAACTTGAGCTGACGGAGGTAATTTTTGATAATTATTTTTAATTTTCCTCATTTATCCTACATACAGACTAGCTGAGTGCCCAGCGTTGAAGTTCAGCCACTTATCTCAGTTGATCGGCCCATTAACATGTTTTTACTGAAATAAGCGTAGCTAATTTCGCAGGGACCTCCGCGTGAGATGTGACGGAAATAGTAGAGCTTTCCGACAGCAGGAAAATGTAATTCCCTGATTCCTGACCCCTTGGAAGAGGGCAGCGAATCTATCTAGCGTCCATCGTCGTCAAAAGGTTTGGAATGACTAACTTAAAGGATTAAACATTACACAAACGAGGGGTTGTCATGTATGCAAAATCTCTGGCGTGTCAGATCCTGCATCACAGAGAGACATGAACATCCAGCTCCATGTTTTGAGCGAGCTTTAGCCTGGGGTGCCCGCGACTCTCTGCGATATGCCGCGGCCGCGATCCTGCGTCCAGGCAAACATCAGACTGTCTGAAGGCGGGCGAGAGGCCCGGTAAGGGATGGCAGCCTCCCGGAGGCTGAGAGGAATGCGCCCGCTCTACTCCCTTCCCAGGTCACGTGCCGAGACTGGGCCCCTGAGTGGTGGCAGAGACATTTATCAGCCCTGAGAGAGCAGGGAAATGCCCAGCAGAGACAGACACAACATCGTGCTTTTTTATGTTCTCCCAGACATGGGTGCCGGTTTACAGGTCGCTCAGCTGGAGGAGATAACAGGGCCTGGAGAGACTCATATCCTACCGGCGCCTTAGACTACAGCCAGCCTGTTTGAGAGCACATTTGTGAGCATATTATTTGTGAGCATATTTGTAAGAGCATTTGTGATTGTGTTTGCGAGTGTATTTGAGAATTATTGAGAATGGATTCGAGTATTATTTGCGAGTGTACAACCCCATTTCCAAAAAAGGACAGTGTAAAATGTAAATAAAAATTGAATGCAATGATTTGCAAATCAAATAAACCCATATTTAATTGAAAATGGAACAAAGGCAACATATTAAATGATGAAACTGTGAAATTTTATTGTCTTATGATAAATATATGCTCAATTTGAATTTGATGCCAGCAACACATTTCAAAGCGGTTTGGACAGAGGCATGGCAAATAGTGCAACAATTTAAGAATGTCCCTCAATGTAATATTGGAAAGATTTTGGGAATTTTATCTACTACGGTAAATAATATCATGAAAGATTTAAAGAATCTCTGAACGCAAGAACAAGGCCAAAAACCAGTACTGGATAGCCGTGATCTTGGGTCCTCAGGTAGCACTGCATTAAGAACAGACACGATTCTATAGTGGAAATCACTGCATGGGCTCAGGAACACTTCCGAAAACCACTGTCTGTGAACACAGTCTGTCGCTGCATCCACAAATGCAGGATGAAACTCTACCATGCAAAGAAGAGACCATATCAAAACATGATCCATAAACTCAGAATGGAAACACAGAATAGAAAAGTGTTCTGTGGTCTGACACTTCAAAATTTCTAATTCTTTTTGGTAATCACGGAAGACGAGAGGGACCATCCGGCTTGTTATCAGCGGAGCCAGCTTGAGGTATGGGGGTGCGTTAGTGCCCATGGCTTTGGTAGCTTGGACATCTGGGAAGGCACCATTAATACTAAACAATATATACAGGTTTTGGAGTAACATATTCTGCCATCCAGACAACGTCTTTCCCAGAGAAGGCCTTGTATATTTCAGCAAAACAATGCAAAGCCACTTATTACAACAGTATGGCTCCGAAGTAGAAGAGTCCTCCGGGTGCTACACTGGCCTGCCTGCAGTCCGGACCTGTCATCCATAGGAAACATCTGGTGCATCTTGTTGAAAATCTATATCTGGCATGAATAGGATATTTACAGCGTGTTGTTAAAAGAAGAGCTGATGCAACGTGGTAATAAACATGCCTCTGTCCCAAATTTTTTTAAACCTGTTGCTGGCACAGAATTCAAATTTAGCACATATTTCTCGAATAACAGTAAAATTCCTCAGTTTCATTTGGCATGTTGTCCTTGTTCTATTTTCAATCAAATATGGGTTTATATGATTTGTAAATTATTGCATTCTGTTTATATTTACATTTTACACAGCGTCGAGTTTTTCGGAGAGGGTGGTGCATCACTTGTGAGCAAATCTGTGTTAAGAAAGCATAAGTGTAGCAAGTGCAAAGCAAAGGCTAGGCGTGCTGAGCAAAGGTGCCCCCAGAGGTCGCAAGGCGTACTGAGCAGGGCGCGTTCACGGCTAATGTGTCTAATGGCTGCTGTAACATTCTGCAGATGCTCCCCCCCCCCCCCATTTTGTCCTGGGACCCGTCAGACAGCATTAGCCGAACCATGCTAAATAGCCCTGCAGACACTCGGGCCCCCCACCCCCTGTCTGATGCCTGAGCAGATGATGACAAGCATGGCCAAATGGGAGAGAATGGGGGGCGGGGGGGTAAGAGGATCGCTGGAGGAGTAAGGGGGAGAGTTCTTCTTTCGAGATTTGTAGCTATTTATGTTGGTATCACAACAGAAGTGTGATATTTGCATAAAGTCAGTAACATGCCTGGGCACCAGATGCCAGCTCCCCCCTCCCCCACCCCCTAGGGGCAATATCAATTAAATGTACAGAAACAGAGAGTTGTAGGGACACGGAAAGTAACGTTATGGCCTCCGGTGTGTGACAGAAGGGGAGGAAGCGTGCTGGGCGGGGAACAGGATTCAGATCAGCGGGATTCAGACTGGCAGGATTTAAATGGCGGGATTCAGATCAGCGGGATTTAAATGGCGGGATACAGACAGACGAGAATACCTGTGGAATTCAGACGGACGGGATTCAGATCAGACTGATTCAGGATTCAGACTGGCGGGCCCAAGAGAGGGCATGGGGACCAGTGGTATTTCGAGCGAGAGAAGCGGCCCGCCCCTCCCCGTGCATCCATGCAGCAGCGTGACTGACGCGAGCACTGAGCGGCAGAACCGGCACTCCCAGGTGGACAGCGTGCAGATGTGCAGATGACAGCATTGGCCTTCTGGAGATTCAGGAAACAAGTGTGAAATCCAAAATAAAAAGGGGCCAGATCGCGGCTGTGAGCTGGACACCGCCGTCTGACGTCTGCTTTCATGCCTCCACTGTGGGAATTTCGCTGCTAAGCTCATTGAGCCCCTGCTGATCATCCATCACAGCGGTGCTGCCCCCCCCTGCTCGCTGCTGCTGAGGACGCGAGCTCGCCCCCCCCCCCCACCTCACCCCAGCCGCCCCCCGGGCTGGACGCACCTGCTCTACAATATGAGGGGGTGAGTGGGAATGGCTCCAAGAGCAGAGCAACAAGGTTGGTGGGAAATTTGGGGAGAGGGGGGCGGCTCTCAGATACAGACCATCTGTGGGAGAAGTGAGCCAGACTGGAGAGCAGAAGTGGGGAGCGAGCGAGACGCCATGCGTTGTTTTGAAGTGAAGCAGAAGTCAAAACTGCATGATGAGTTGGCGGGGGGTTCCAGGAAGACATGTCTGCTGAGGTTCATTTGTGCCAAGAGGCTCTGACGTAGCTGCGTTTTCACTGCGACCCGGCGCTTGAATCTGGACCGGTTCCGAATGGGATGCAGCTCGATCCATAAACTCAGGTAGGTTCATTTGCAGTCTTTTCTCCGGTTGGGTGCCCTCCACACGGTGCCGATTCTCCTTTACCTGCAGGATCTAGACGTGCTAAGATTCCAGTTAAACGGCAGCTGGTTGATGAGTCAAGCGCAGGAACCCGAAAAACAGCTGCCAACTCTCAAAACATGTCCCCCCTGTCAAAAGTTGAAGCTTACGGCTACTCCTGGCCCAGAATGCCTGGCCCCCACTCAGCAATGTGTCCTAATGAAAAGTAGGGGGAAAGGAGCTGCGGAGATCCCGCTAGGCCTGCTCTCAGCCAAATCATAATGGAAGAAAGCGTCCCACTCACCTGAACACCCTGTCAGAGCAATATGTGAGCAGTATGAAGGTGAAGATGCCCCAGCCTTAACACGGAAGAGGAATGTCTTCAACACCAAGCAGCACTGGTTTTTATTTCAATCCCCACACATCTATACTGGAATGTTCCAAGTAGAATCTCAGCAGAAAGTTATAATTATACAGTAATTTTACTATTCTTTTACAATTACACAAAAACCTGACAGAAAGTTAACCACAAAGCATAATCAATTAATCATTATATGGCTACTTCATGAATTAAGGGCAAAGCCCTATTTGATTCTACACTTAAGTTTTGATAAATTTGATAATCAAGAAGCAATCAAAGAAAAGAACTCAGCTACAGGCCTGTTTTTAAAAATTGCTATTATTATTATTACTCTAAAACTTCTGCACAAAGTTACAGTGGGTGTTTTACCCATTTTTACCCAGCTAACATCCAGAAGCAGGATCATATCAGTTTTGTGTTTTCTTCATAAATTCTTTCAAAAAATACCAGCATTGCTAGCATTTCACATAGATAAAACTAAACTACATACATTTTAAAGAATATATTAGTAGATGCCTGTTATGGTTGCGGCGACGGGAGGAACGACCCATGATTGCGGCTGCAGGCGTTATAGCCCTTCCAAAGGGCGTTTA
>JAODKN010000098.1:784624-794967 GCA_026774425.1 Petrocephalus zakoni | reverse complement strand
GACCGAACACGGGAGACTAAAACCAGACGGACTAAATACACCAAAGCATTAATACCGAACGAGAAACAGCCGGAAACAAGAGGATGGATTCTCACGGGGTTAATGAGGGGGCGTGGCACACAGAGGGATCGAACGGACGGGACATGACAATGCCATAATTATTACCAAAATGGATATACGTTACAGTAATTACAGGACCGGACTTCAAAGGGCAATTCCGAGCGAATATGGACCAGGTATATTGTACGAGCCACGCCGCGGCGGGATCGGGTTTGTAGGAATGGGCTGAGTTCGCACACACTCAGTGAGGGCCAACTTCCTCATATTCAAATGAGGGCGGGTAGCTGAAGTCGCTTCCAAACTGCCGCTCTGCCAGATATTTGCAGCTGGGCGACACACACGGAGAAACTTTATACCGCCTGGAGAATACCGGACACATGTGGTTCTCATCTTTTGGTCGGGGAATAAGGATCAAACTGGGCTTTAGACTCGAGCTTGGCCTTAACAGGACAACGCGTTCTGCGCTGTAAGGAGAAGGCCCACATGGGTAAGGAGCTGACATGTTTGTGATTAGGTGGATTACTGCACATTATGGACAGTGGCGGTCTCAAGGGCCCCGTCACTGCACTCACGGCACCATCCCGATGCTTATTGCCCTTAATCCTTCAGTAAGGCACTGCATGATGTTAATAATAGAGGTGGCCAATCCAGATCCAAAGAGTAAAACTCCAGACCAACTAGTTGAGCACTCTGTGACTGAGACTCTTAATACGCAACTGGTTGGTTGAAAAAAATCCTGGTGTGGATTTTTACTTTCTGGACCTGAAATACCCACCTCTGGTTATTAAACACTGATGTATAAGGCACGCTTCACATTAGCATCCTTTACAAAGTACAGTAATAAAGTTTTAAATATGAACAGGTACCCTTTGAGCAATACGCATTACCTAAAGAGTGCCAGCACAATATCTATGGCTATAATGTGTTGTGCCTTTTAAGAAGTACTTATGGCCATCTTTATAAAAATGGATGAGTTACACTGAATTATATGAACATGAATACTATCTACTGATTTGCTTATGTAGCATTCAGGTCCGCAGGAATTGTATGAGGCAGATATCAGGATTACTCAAACCGCCCCCATCAACCTGCCCCATCAGCATGGACTCACAGTGGGTAAAAGTAATCTTCAGCCAGCCACTGGGGGGCACTGCTCCATCTGCAACTTATCAATAATGCCTTTCATAACTTTCAAGCACCGTATATCAGAGGGATTTTCTAAAATGATGCAGCAGACTACCCCTCCCCCCACCCCAAGCAGGAAATATTTCTGAAGAACCTGCTGCCACCTGACTGGCCACATTCTCCATGAGACCGCATAACCTGCCACGTTCCTGATCCAATGTTCCTGAATCACAACGCGGCATGAGATCAGAGAGATCTCCTCTTGCATGCTATGGATTCTGGAGGCCTGACTTCAATGGACACCTTCTGCCCTCCTACTTCCAGCCCTCAGGGAGAAGGGACTCCACCCTGCCGCACATGCAAGCCCAGGAAAAGAGCCTTCTGGTGGATGGGACCCCCCCCCCCATCATTAAGTCAGCACGCCTCAGAAACGGGGTAATTATTTACACAGAGATATCATGGGGTTAATGACAAGCAATTTCCTGACACATCAAAGCCTCCATATGAGGCAAAGGAACAGCTTCCCAGACATTGCATAGAGGCTCATAATCCCAAACCTGGCGGGTCATGAGGGCTCGTCCTCTGCTCCATACTGCCCTCTTCAGGAAAAGATGTGCACACTTCTAAGGTGGTTCCTCTGTTACATCGGTAATTCACATGAACATTCACTTTGTTATGATGCACACGCAGGTGGCACGCTCCCAGCTACATCCTCAGCACCTAGTCTAGGTAGAGTCAACTTTTAATGAGCTGCACTGCAAGTTAAAAAATAACTATTAAATGATATAAAGGATGTGAATGTAGAATCCTGACCAACATGTGACCTGCATTCTGCAGCTTAGATTTCTACACCATGGAGTCCTCAGTGACCACCCCCCAGGCATTGCAGGTTTTTGCTCCCTCCCAGCCAATCAGGAACACTGAATACCAGGTACAGCCCAAGCCGTATCTGATGTTGGATCCTTAAAACGGGGCTAGCAGGAGACCCAGCATGAACCGTCAGTAGTAACATCAAAGCAGGCCGGACGGCCGTAAACACACAGCCTCCAGAAACTGGGGAGACGCACAGGAAGAAGGGAGATCTGTAATCTGGGAGGATGCGGCTGCTGGCGCCCCTCTGTCTGCTCATGTACATGAGAGCGTCAGGGGGCAGAGTGGCCCTAGGGGCCGATGAGCTGGCAGGCAGACACTCTGCCCACATGGTCTTTGGCTGTGGTTCCATGACAGCTGTGCCACGCGTGGCACTTCACCCATTTTATCAGCTTACTTTAGTGTATATTCTAGGATTGCATTGTTGGTTTAGATCAGGGGTGCCCAACTCCAGTTCTGGAGGGCCAGTATCCAACACAGTTTGCAGATTTCCCTGTTCAAACATACCTATTAAACCTGGTAATTAGCTTATTAAGATTTGAGCAGGGAAATCTGCAAACTGTGTTGGATTCTGGGCACCTTTGGTTTTGAGGAACTTGCACGAGGTAGAACATATGCTTTCTTGACCATGACGTGTCCTAGTGGGCCTGGTTCCTGGGTGCCTCTTCACTGCCAGGGAGACCCCAGATTTGAAAGCACACATGGTCGCCATGGCACCGGTGGTGCCCGGGTGGCAGAGTAGAACACGTGATGCAGCTTATGATGCGATACCACCCACCAGGACAGGAAACTGCGCCCATCACAAACTGCTTATCTCTGTGATATAATTATATTTATAAAAGTCACTGCGCCCTTGACTGTGATAATCAGTTAAATGAAGGATGGCTGGACGGATCATCAAAAGCTGCAAAAACTCATGGATACATTTTTTTTCACAATCATTCTCCAGGGGTGGGGGGCATTTTTGTTTGAGGAGTTTTATTGCCACCTAGAGGCGATCTTTGTAATTACAGCAGAGAGCAGAGAGACTCATTTTTAGTATAAAACACAGGCAGTCCTTGAGTTACGAACGAGATCTGCTCCCCAAGTCTGTCTTTAAGTTGAATGTGTATTTAAGTTGGAAAAATAATTATATAGTATATACAATAATATTATGTATACACTATACAGTAATAAGTACATATGGCACTGTAGCATTCCTGAAGCCACACAATATTTCACGAGCATCACAAAGTAGTGCGTGCTACATTATTACAGACAGAATTTGAATAATATAATATGACCATTTAAATAGTAGCAACCATGCTGTTATTAGTATTGCAAAGTTGCCCCCCCGTCCCGGCTGTAACGGACTCTTCTACTTTCAGACTCTGCACTGCCCAGCTTTCTTTTAAGTCACCAAAGACTTCCGGTCTCCCGCTGTTCACAGCCAAAAGGAACTGGCATAAAGTAACAGGAAGAAAACAGGACAAAGATACAGGAGTAACATCAATCTCCCTTATCTGATACGGTCTTGCTAGAGGTATACAACTTGTGACCAGACGTGGAGAGAACACAAACGAACATATGCTAAAACTTTCAGACCAACCTTAGCAAAAGAGGGAACAGTTAAACTTCTTAAATTTGACCGATTATGCCTGGTACCCCCCTCACCCCATCAGCAAATTTTACTGACAGCATTTTTGCCCCACCCTGATCGGTGAGTTTTACTGGTGCCGCCCCCCCCTCTACGCTTTGATTAGAACATTATTGGTGTTCCATCATTTTTACTTACCTCTCGGTTCTCTTTCAGCTCCAAAAATATCTCCAATGGCCCCTGGGCCCCCAGGGAAGTTATTCTGCTTGGTCTGCTCGGCTTGGTCTGTTCTTAAGTATGAGTTGTGCGTAAATCATACGTTTTTAACTCAGGGACTGCCTGCAGTAATGATAACGGGGTTTCCACAAAAGGTCACTGAGTGGCAGGGTGGTAGCCGGTCTGAAAGAGTTAAACACTGCGGACCATACTCAGAAAAATGGCTAATGTTCCCTCTGGGCCTTCCTTTACTGGTAACTCTGGCAACCTGCATCAGTAAAACTGGTGTGATACAGCCTATGTTATCGCTGCTGTTAAACACAGTGGCCAATGAAGTATTAAATCGTATGAAGTATTGTGAAACGACTCAGCACCACAAAGCTGGTCCGGCCTTCACATGATCACAGCTTAGAGAGGCAAATTAATGGATGCTCCTCAGCACTACTGGCAGGTCATTTGAAGGATGAATGTAAAACTGGGTTATGGGCAGCACTTCTGGGGGTCACAAGCCTAGACTATTCTCCCTTTTAATTAGACTGGGAGCCACAAAAATCATATAAAAAGACAGAGACTTCCTATAAGGGAGCCGACAGATAAATCACAGACAAATCCTAGCGTGAAATGGGCTGGAAGCAGATAGAATGTGAAATATATTGGTGTAGAATGTTATGTATGAAGAAACAATAGTGAACTAATATATATGACACTACAAATATATTGACGCAAAAAAAAATCACTATTCTGCAGCAAAGATAGCCTTCTATTTTATATCTGTTACGAATTGCACCCCTGGTAGATCAGGCTGATTGACGGACTGCTGTCACTTAAAGAGAGCGCCACCTATTGGCTGTTTATATAACTAGGAGGTCGCAAATGCCCATGTTTCATTACTGTCCTGTTTATGACCTATTTGAGGCTGGTATTATTTCAGCATTTATAATTAGTGTGGAATCAGTCAGTCAGACACATAAATAATGACACTACACTGAGCATGCGAGTGTTGGCACCACAATAAAAAGAGCAATTATTATATTTCATAATGATACTGAATTTTGACACTTCGGCATATATTTTCTGCCAGACTGCCTGCTTCATTTGGCACAGATATATAAAAATTAGAATATCAAAAGAATCATTAAAACAAATGCTTTGTGGTTGCTGATTAACTTACCACTTCAGAGTCTTTCTTGTTTCAAAGGAACACTTTTCTTTTATTAGATGATGTGAGGAGTGCAAGTGGTGGTGTAACACCTGCAAATGAATGCTAAAACTTGGATGAACCAGATCTGGCTCATTCACAAGGTCCCGTGGGCCTCAACACTGCATACGACAGTTGAATTATTATAATCCACCTGTTTTTGCCACCCGGTGGCCATATAGGGAACTGCAGTAAGGTAGGCAGAAGGGAACAGAAAACGGTAGAACAGAAGTATCGGTCGCCCTGCCACAGCAGGTGAGAAGATTCATGTCATGCACAGAACAAAGCTGTTCTGCTCATACTGCTGAGCGATTAGCGACCTCGCAGCTTCACACACAACTGACGAAAATAACACAACCTCAAGCCGAACCAAGATCATCAGGAGTGACTTGGGGGTGCTAAGAGACTCACACTCTTCCTGGACAACCATGAACACACAGTGCTTTTACACATTCCTTTCCAAGACATACCATAGTTAATTAATGCTTAATTCAATCAATCACAAAAAACAGAAGAGTAAAACATGGAACACTAGAACATAGAATTTAATTGGTTGATTTGATAACAAAAACAGATGAGTAAAATATAGAACACGGAACAACCGAACAAAGAACACTGAAACAAGGAACACTAGAATATTGATAGAGTATTTGATTGACGGACAGATGATCACAGGCTTCCATGTTCATGCAACCATCGCCAGGTTTACATTTCATTTCCATCTCTGTCTGTTTCAATTTGCTCTCCGCCCCGAAAGCCCGTCCGTTTTGTGTGCCTGAGCTGTCAGCTGGGTTTTAGATTCCGTGTCCCGTTTAGGGAGCTGTCACATTCTTTGCATACTTTAGATAACAGCTGCGTTTTGCTCCATTAATACCGGGGGTATCTTTCAGGCCCACCAGCTTCATAATCTGCTTCAGTCAAGCAAGGATGAAGAGTGAATCAGGCAGGGTTTAAGTCAGACGTTACAGTACTTGTCACAGCTAAACCTGAAGGCCATTCATCCGTCATTTCAGGACAAAACATGCGCGAAATATATCCTCTCACATTCCATCAATTGTATAACAAGCCCCCCCCGGCCATGAAAAAAGAAAATCTGCTTCCCCAGCAAATGCAGCCCAGATCCTGAACCTGCAATGAATCCCTCACAGCAGTTACACCAGCATCTGAGGGCCTCTGCCTGGGGCCTGAATAGCAGGGAACCTAGAACCCAAATTAGCCCCACAATGAGTCCCTCACAGCAGTTACACCAGCATCTGAGGGTCTCCGCCTGGGGCCCGAATAGCAGGGAACCTAGAACCCAAATTAGGCCCACAATGAATCCCTAACTGTCAGGGTCAGCTCCTGTCCAGCCCTGCCCCTTTTGTGTTTCAGCCCACTCCTGGCCAGCAGGCGCTGCTGGCCAACATGTCCGCTTTCCTTAGTCCCCTACTGTGTTGCCCTTGTTCCCTGGACTGCCGCATAGCTCAGTGGGCTGAATGTGCAGCTCTGTTACTTTCTTGGGTCATGGGTTCAAGGCTGACCTATGGTAAGCCTCATTTATTTTGTGTATTGTCTTTTGTTCCCTAGTTTTCTGTTTTCCCTTTTGAGTTTTTTGATTCCAAGTTTACCCTCCTTGTGTTTTTGGTTACTCTGTTTCATTTTATTATCCTAGTGTATTGGTTGTTGTTTTCTAGTTTGTCTGTTGCGCTCCCTAGGTCTGTGAGTTAATTTGTTCCACCTGTCGCTCGTTGTCCTGTGCCCTCCCCGATCGATTGGCGAGTTAGATATGAGTTGCACCTGTTCCTGGTCGTGCCTCGTGTTCTAGTGTATTTAAGTGCCTGTCTGTTCTGGTCTATAGTTGGTTATTGTGTGTGAATTGTAGTCAGTTGGTGCATGTAGGCTCTGTTTAGTTTCCCTTGTCTTACTCCCTAGATTTTAATTTATAAAACCTAGTTAATTTCTACTGTATTTTCTTTTGTTGTGACCCCCCCCCCCCCCGTGGTCTGTTTCTTTTGTACTTTTCCCCAGTTTTGTTCAGTCAGAATAAACCCTGTTCTTTGTCCTTGAGCCGCAAGTAGGTTGTCATCCTATCTCCCTGCCTGCACCATGTCACGCTGTCATCGGAACCATGACATGACACCTAACGGCAGCTACACCAGCATCCAAGGGCCTCTGCCTGGGGCCCATATAGCAGGGAACCTAGAACCCAAATTAAGTCTGCAATGAGTCCCTCACAGCATTTACACCAACATCTAAGGGCCAGACGCTTCATTTAGAATGTAAAACCTGGTCATGTCAGTTAATTCTCATATTATTCTAGTACTTTTGTCTTGCACTGTTTCAGTGATGTTATACATAAATGCAGAAAGTGCCTGTACTGATTTGTACTTTTACATTAGTTTGTATTGTTACTGTAAGTCGAAAGGGGAGGCCACACAATAAGTCGTCACGATGGGCATCAGTGTCTCACTGCTGTGCCTGTAGAGGAAATCTGCGAAGGACAATTCTGGAACATTCCAGGAACTTCTGCGGAGAACAGAAGGGTGTGTGATCTTTTTCACAGCGAGACTCTCCGGGGTTAGAAAGGGAGTAAAATAGTTCTTAATTAAGCCACCAGATGATGGATGGACATTCATAAATCATATGAGAAAATGTATGAAAGTGGATGAAACTGAAGCAGATTACAGATATGAGGTTGAGTTATAAAAGAGTACAGTTTGAAAGTATGCAGTAATTTTGACCAGGCAATTATTGTTATTATTATGCACTTACCGTAGATACAACATTATAACACAGGCCTAATACTCTTCTAACAGTCATTTGGTATTATTTAATGTCAGATGGTCTGAGCTAATGATCATCACATGCGGCGTACTTAGTTAACCTTGCTTGCGTGGCAGCTTCAGAGAAGGTCAGTCCCTCACTCCGCCAGAAAACGCTGACTGCGTTATCATTTTAGCTGCGAGCAGCCCCTGGACTCGAGCGGCGATTCCTTTTATCCATCACACTTTGAAACGCGCTCATTAAGACAGCCTCTCATTTTCCCGGGTTTGCCCTTTCACGGCTGCTCTTCAAAAACGTCTGCAGAACAACGGGTGAGAAACTTTTACGCCTTGTCCCTTATTACAGTACGACGCGTCTAATTGCCTGCGCGGCCCACACGGCCGTGTGCAGTATCCGTCATTGGCCAGCAGATGACGACAGACCACGTTGCTTATTTTCACCGCTGTGAATCCATCCATCCATCCGTCTTTTAGCCGCCTATGCCAGTAGGGACCACCTTAAGTGAACTTCCAAAATGCGGACTTCAGCAGAGGCGCTGCATTAATACACCGTTGTTTTTCTGCAACTATACAATACTATTATAGCGTATGTCCGTATAGGCCTACTGTATATGTAAAAACATGGGAGTAAAACTTTCTTAATTAATCCGTTCTGTCACTGTGACATTTACGAAGATGAAATGAAAAATTGGATGCATTAGCAAAGATTATAATCGTTTTTTTTTTATTATTTAAGAAGGGCGTTAGATTCTATTAGATTAATAAGACCCCGGCAGTTTAATCCAAATAATCTTCTTTTTATCAGAATAGAGTAGGGACTCTTTTTTTTAATGCCGTCACCTGCTGTTTTGTAGCCGTGCCTTTTAGGATGGTGCTGCGACTGATTTATTGATTCGAACTGTTTTAATTTAAGTAAGGGTTTAAAATACACGAAAGCGGCGCTGGGTGGGGTGGCAATTTAGCCAGTGCACAGGGAGGTTTAAAAACGCCGGCGGTAATATGTTCCGCCTTAATAGTTCGCTTCTTGTCTTCTGCCGCTATTTCCCCGTCATTTAATTTCGCTAATACAGCGGTGAAGTTCGCAGGTGCCCCCCCCCCCCCACCCCCCCCCCAGTACACGAGTGGATGGGCGATTATTAAAGCAAACCAAGCGGCTGTATCGAGAGCCATTTGCCGCACAAAAGGACTGGAAATTATCCAAAGGTAAAATATGCATATTTTTTTTTTGGGGGGGGGATGCTGCTGTTCAGTTAGTTGTTAAGTGTCAGACGGCACGGGATGCCGTATTTAGGCGGCAGGTGTAAGCAAAGCCCGTCTCGCATCGATCATTAGGTTCAGGAGTGCTGGACTTTTTAACTGTATATAATCCACGCATCGGTTCTGAAGCTTTGGCCAATCACAGGCTGCAGGCTTCCTTATTATTCATGACGATTACCCACAATTCCCCTGGACCAGAGCCGCGACCTCACCGGCTCAGAGTATTTGTATTCAAGCTGAGAAAGCGGACATCAGACCCAGACTGATGGTCTACAGCTGGGCCCCGTTATATCGAACAGTTCCCCTCAGCCTTAATATATTCGTCTGCTCCTGACCCGTGTCTTCCTTATTCTGCATCTGAATGTTAAATTTGGTTGCCTAAGTGGTACTTTCATCCGTTGGCACTTTTTAAACATTTAGGCAGCTGGTCTATTTGGCTGGAGTCATTAGGACGAGGCCCTTCCTAGAACTCCAGCCTGCAGTTTTTGGGTAATAAGTCTCTAACTACCTGGCTGACACCCGGACACATCCAGAACCGGCCTTCGGCTCCCAATGGGGCTGTAGTAATGCTGCCGGCCGGTGTCCATTAGGCCCAGACGTCAGACAGAGAAACAGCTATGCTACTGCGTTTAATGCAACCCATGTCCCCGAGCAGGAGGCAGGGGAGCGAAGAAGGAGTGAGTTGGAGTTGCATTTTGGGAGTAATCCCGGGCATCTATCTGTCCACTTGTCCGCATTACAGTCACGCTGACGACAGTGCTTCCTCACGCTAACTGCCCTTTCGTCTCACCGCGACGCCATGGGTCACGTTAATCGTCTCCCATCGTGCAGTTTCTGCACCCCGTATGTGGCTTTCCGTGTCGGGAACGGTGCTGTATCATAAGGAATTGTTAAAAAATGAGACTAAGTGCTGTGGGCAGATGCAGAGGAAAAGGCTGGGGTGGCCGGCCGAGAGGCGCAGAGACCAGGCCCGGCTGGGGTGGCCGGCCGAGAGGCGCAGAGACCAGGCCCGGCTGGGGTGGCCGGCCGAGAGGGTTCAGACTTTGTTCCCACAGGGCACTGTTTTAACAAGACTCTGTCTGATGGGAATGACACCAAAACAACAAAGGGCAGATGGGAAAAACTGACATTTGACATGGAAGTGACACCCTCCCTCTGCTGATCCTCGTAATGCACGTCAGAATGCGTGCCCCTCATTAAGAACAATGTGCAAATATGCCAAACGAAAACAAATGTGACTGTTAAATAAAGTCGCCAGTTTAATTGGACTTTGGGAGCT
>JAODKN010000098.1:761214-778965 GCA_026774425.1 Petrocephalus zakoni | reverse complement strand
TAACATGCAAGTTTAACAGATTTACTCAACACATCTACATTATTTTAGTGTTATATTCAAGTTAGCCTAGCTGCTGAACACACTGACTGCATTTCTAACATTACTGCCTGAACACTGTCGCTGAGCTCCATGTGTGCCTAATTTATTAATGGAGAAAAAAAATACATTTTCCCATTTACAGTTTTTCAATATTATATTTAGAAATGTTAATGTTAGATGTGTCTGTGCTTTGAGAAATGTTTAGGGTGTGTATTGTTAAAATAACCTGAAAATGTACTTTCCCAAAAGAGATACAGAATCATCTCAATGTCTTAAATCCCAGCTTGATACCATTATAAATACACTATAAATACATGAATGACCCTTGAACACTATAAACAAGTGAAAATAAAGTTTTACTAAACACATAAATTAACTGCAAAGTTTGATTCTGCCATTTTGCCTGCTGTCCTATTTAACTATATTGATTCTGCATATGCCATGTCATACGCATTTCAATGTATGGCTGAATCCATCCATCAGGCACAAGTCAAATAAAGGACTTAATGGTATATAAATGAAGGTATATAAATAAACAAACAAATAAAGGTATATAAAAGATGAGTAGCGGAGAGCACGTCATCTGGACAAGGATCGATAAAATGTCACCATTACCTTCGTCCATCTCAGTAGGGGCGGGCAGACAGAAGCGGTGTTCACCTCATGGCAAGCAGGTGAGTGGAATTTATAGCATGGGGAGATATGAATGAAACAGCGGGATTATGGAAGGACATGGTTTTACATGATTGGCTAACAGGTACATCGGGTAATGGGTTTTACTTTGACAAAAAACGGACATATATGATATATATGATATGATGCTTACATGCTTGCCTGCGTACTTTATATAAATCTCAGCAATTAAAGGTCAAGTCCATCAGGGGGCAGTGTGAGAAAACAGCCTTGGTTCACTCCTTCGTATCCTGTCTCGCTTGTTTGTATGAGGTTGTGACATGAAATGTTGGAGAACAGAAGATGAGAATAATGTGATTATTTTAATACTAAGTTCATTAATCTCAGACATTAAATATAACAATTTCAACTAAATATACCATAAACCCACACAGTGATAATACGTGTATTCAGGTCACTATATTAATGCATGAGAAACATGTATATTTTCATTATTTTTTTCATACAAATATATATTTGGGGCAGGCAGGTGGTGTAGTGGTTAAGGACGCAACCGTGTAGTCGAAAGATTGCCAGTTCGAGTCCCCGACCTGCAAGTACCGCTGAGGTACCCTGAGCAAGGTACCATCCCCAAGCACTGCTCCCCGGGCGCTTACATAGCTGTCACATGGGTTAAATGCAGAGGACACATTTCGTTGTTGCGTGCTGTGGTGCGTCAACAATGACGATTAATTACCTTCACTTCATTATTGGGAGGACTTAAAATAGCAAGATCCAGGGTTAACCTGGTGACTCATGTATCGATTGTGAGGTTTACAAGGATCAGCCAGGATTACAAGGTCAGCCAGTAACTCACCTTGTTAAGGTTTACAGTCCTGGGGACACACTGTTATTGGCTGATTTGAGTGGTCATACCAAAAACCTGCACCCTCATCAGGCCCCCATGAATCTGGCTCCCCACCCAGCCATAGAGTACAACTGTGTTTGAGTGTACCCATGGTCAGGGGTATAGTGAAGAGTAAATGCATGTGCTGCTAACATAACTTTTTAATAGCATAACGTTGTTTATGCAGCATTTTTATGATAGTTCATTTACTTGTCATTAAGCAGCTTTAAAGGTTTGAGTGAAAAATACACCGTTCAATGTCTGAGCCTACAATAGCATAAAACAACGACCCTTTTAAGAAACTGGCACTCCCCCAGTGCGCTAGATTCCTCGACAATGCAGCCAGTGCTTACAGCTGAGCAAATCAGCTGCAGATACTGCAGCGTTAATGCAGCCAAAAAAAAAAAAAAAAAAACAGACAGGTTTAGAAAATAGTAAACAGGCCAATAATTTAAGCTAATAAGCTAACGTTAGTACTGTTCTGTAGCCTGCAGATTGATGCTGCTTGCAATAAAGTTAGCTAGCTAATAGACATAACTGTAAATAGGCAACCTAAATCAGTGCAAATGTTGTTGTTCCCTTTGTCCTAACTGGACATGAACTCATCAATTTTCCACACTAATAATAGTGATATGAGGATGGTGATGATCTGGTTTCACTGGTAGTGCAGTCCTGCATAGACGTTAGGTAATTTTATTCAGCTTTATTTTAACAGCATGTAGGGGTGTCTCCTCAGACATGTTTAGATTACCAACCTTATTTATTACTACTGCACCACTGTCCAGGCTGTACCCCAGACTCATGCCTAGCGCTTTCTAGGATCTGCTCCAGGCTCCCTGCCTAGGATTAGTGAGACATCCGGAACACAGCCTACATCTGTGTATGTGAATGACCTGCCCCATAATTTTATTTTGAGCTTTCTAAGCATGAGTCAGCACTCTGCAATGATGCCCAGTCTTCCCAGTGACCCCAATGCCTGCTCCCCCCCAGTGAAGAGCACCCCCATTGCACACATGCACAAGCACGCCGCGCTTTGGCCCAGAAACCCTAACCGGAATCTCTTCAGCTGTCGCTCCGTCCCACTTCAATACAACTCTCTTTTATATGATCAAGACCCAAAGCAGTAGCACCCTTGCACCCCCCCCCCCCTCGAAACGCAGGCCCAGCATGCCACTGGAGGTAAACACCCCCAACGTGTGCCTGCCCCCTCACCAGCGCCGTGCGATTGTGTGAAAGGAAGGCATCCTTGAGGGTAATCACAGGGTTAACCTTTCCCTGGGCGAAACTCAATACAGGGATCAAGTCAGATTAACAAGCAAGGTGGCGACTTCCATCTGCAAGGCCTATTCACACGACAGAGAAACATACATACTTCTGGTGCTCCCAAGCGCTGGCAGAGAGCAGCGTCACAAAGAGACCTGTCTGCATTCAGCCAGGCAACTCATCAAACCGCCAGGACGTTTTTGTCTATGCTGGCAAACAAACAAAAGGACCAACATATCTTTCTGGGGTATTGGTATTCAGGAAGGACACAGCCGCCTACAATAGCCTGGGTTCGAGTGGCAAAGGGGGGGCACATGTCCTTGGGCCAGGGGGAGGCTGAGCCTCAAACCTGCTATTTACCGTGGTCATAGAAACTTCCCCGGTAAACACTTTACAGCTCATCTTTGTGTCAAATCCAATCAAAAAGCAAGCAGAACTCACTTTGTACACACCGACGACAGAATTGCTCTATCAGAGCCCGGCATTCGGAGCATCTGTGTGCCTGTTTATACAGCAGGGCACTTTTTCCCAGAGCGATTTCAGTTTGGTGACTTCCACTACAATGTAACAGGACCGGGGACATTCGGGGCGCAGCAAGCAGGGGCCGTTACCCGTGTGTCACCTGCCCCCGATCCGGATGGCCAAGAGAACTAGGTGACACTGAGAGGGGGGTACAAATTGGTGAAATGGCTTCGGGTTGGGGGAAGGAATCGGGTAACTAGATCTGGTTTAGTTATCGGGGGCTGAGAGCAGAAGCGTTTTTCAGTTTATTTGTAGTTAAAGCTGACGAGACCGAGCGCCCTGTCACATGATTTCATTCCACTCTGAGATGGTCACACTCCCCACCGAGCAGCCGGTGCTGTGTATCTGTACTGCCGCGCGGCAGAGCAGGAATATGGGACTTAAGCTGACAACAGGCATAAATTACCGTAAACTCCACTGGCAAGTGGCCCCCGGATAAGTTTTGTCTTGAAGAGAGACAGATTTTCCCGCGGCACATCGGCGAGCCAGCGGTGACGAGCCGTGAACTTTGACGTCCTTAACGGGCTTGTGTCGTACGTCGGTGACAGCACGGCTTTTAAATCCGGGAGGGGAGATGTCAGCGTTGTGGTGACGAGGGTGCAGGTGGCGCGTGTCTGCACACGATTACGGGCTCGAGTTCACTCCGCGACACCTCAATCCGCGAGGCGTGCTGTGAACTTTCAATTACGGAAATTAATAAGCACAAGGACGGAATATATCTGAATCCTCGCATCGCGTGTTATGTGCCTCTGCTGCCACACATGTAAATTATTGACTTGTTTCTTTGTGGCTGACCTAATTGAAGATCTCATTTAATAGCTAAAGAAGAGATGTGATGAAATTAATGACACTCCATGTTGCTCTCAGTGCTCAATACTAATGGAAGTTAAATGGATGAGCTTTATCAATAAAATATGTCAAGTTCTGACATCGGGAAGAATTTGGCAAAACGAGGCTGGTTGGATTTAAACGTGGGCGGCACAGTGACATGGTGGTTAGCTCTGTTGCCTCACACCTCTGGGACCTGGGTTCGAGTCTCCGCTCTAGTTCCATGTGTATGGAATTTGCTCCCCATGTCATTGTGGAGTTTCCTGTGGGTACTCCGGTGTAGCCCCCACAGTCCAAAAACTGTTGCTAATTGCAGTTACCAAATTGCCCTTAGCTGTGAGTGTGCCCTGCGATGGGTTAGTGGTATCCCATCCTGGGTTGTTCTGTATGTGCCTTGTCCCCACAGGCTGTGGACCCCCCGAATAGGACAAGTGATTCTGGAAAATGGATGGATATGAAGAAAGACGAGGTATCAAAGAAATGCTTATCAGCAACTGGGCAGCAGCCTTGTGTCTATATTATACATGTGTCAAAGGGAAGCTGGTCTCTCCGAAGCAGGAAGAGAGGTGCGAGATCAGCCGATTAGCTATGGCCTTCCCGAGACCGACAGGGGGAAGTTAAAGGTCTGCAAGCTCAGACACACTTTTGTGAGAAAGCAGTGGCCCTCTCCACGAAACCACAGGGGTACAGGGTGCGTAAGGGAGACCGTGTAGGTCAGGGTGTGGTGGGTACCGCTCCCTGGTGTCAGTATACCCCTGTTCCCACCAGGTCTTACACGCAACATCCTAATTACACATTTCTGGTGATTAAGTTGTCAATTAAGCTGACATTATGATGTAATTAGGGGTTTTGGGTGCACAGTAATGAGCTGCCGGATTAATTGGCAGGTGTTGGTGTGTAAGTACTGCTACTTGTACCATGTGCTTAAATCTCGGTGAGGAATGAGGCGCTCCCCGGTCCTTTCGACCCACTCCGTGCTCCATGGAAGCCTCCCTTCCCACTACCCCCAGTGCCCTTTTGCAGCAGCTGCCCCTGTGCACTACAGCTGTCAGCAATCTGCCCGTCATGTAGGGGGCGCCAGACAGGTCCCGCGCCGGTCTGCTGGACAGGAGTCTGCAGGGCGATCAGGTCGGCGCGCTTGGATGGAGTGCCCAGGGCGGAGCCATTAGCGGAACAGCGGCACAGAAAAACACAACAAAAATATGACAAAGAACCATACTGTTAAATAAATACAGAATGGTAAAGAAACCCCCCCGCCCTACATGATAGACAGTGTGGAGCTGTCTTCCTTCACCAGAGAGACATTCTGTAAGCTACACCCCTGAAATCTCATCCCCTTTATGGTGGGAGTCATTTCTCACCTCAGGAGAGGCTGCAGAATTGTTCACCGTTCAGAGGAGACACTTCAGTCTGCCGTGATCCAGTCACTCTTCCTGGCATCCGCCCTGTTTACTTATATCCACTATTTATATAACTATTTATTTACTCACCCTTTATTCCCTCCCATGCTGCTTCTGACCATCAATAGAGAGTATAGCGTATAGTATAGTATATGTGCAAAATTTGACGTATACGTACTTCCCAAATGCCTTGAACTTGGTCTGCATGTGATGCGTCACACTACAGCTCAGCCACCAAGATCAGATTCCTTTTCTGTTTAACATACTTGGCCAATAAAGAACATTAAAGAACTTCGGATTCTGAACAGAGGTGGAGAGTTCTTCTGGTTGACTTTGGTGTCGAGACTTAAAAAGGAGACTGAAATACCAAGCCTTATATAACTCCTCTGTGCACGTTATATATCACGCTGTTCTGTCCTCTCGGGGTCTGTTGCCATATCTATGTACTCACTGGCACTGGTTACTGTACTCATTTGAGTATCACTGTTACTCGCTTGGCCATCACATTGAGCCACAATAAGCAGGCGTTATCTGTGTCTGCAGGTATCTGTCAGAACACGCCCGCTAAGTTAGCCTTAGCATCACTGGCCCCGCCCCGGCCCAACATCATTAATTCATTTCTCCTGCTCCGCCTCAGCAGCCGGAGCTCCGCTCCTCTCCAGAATCAGCTCTCCTCCGTCACCAAGACGGACAACTCTTTCCCCGTTCGGACTCCTGCTCGGCCAGTGTGTAACATGCGTGTGCTGCCGGCAGTTTGACGTGTGGGACTGTTCCTATGTATCTGCTCTGAGCCGGTGGCTGCCGCAGTGACATCAAAGACCGAAGCTACACAGCCACGGGGAATGGCTACCCCTCCGTTTATACACGAATATTTTATTTATACGCGTATTAAATATACATTATAATACTTCTCAAGTCGTCCTTTTAAAGTAGCCTCCAGTTCAGCGTAAAACACATGGAATTCATATCAAGGCTCAGTATGAGATGGAAATAACTTGTGGCAATCGGAGCACTTTCGCCGTTAAGATCCCACGTCCGCGGAGATAGAGCTCGGCCCCGCCCGCAATGGTGCGGCGCCTTTAGGATAAGCAAAACACACAGACCATTTAAATGATTTTCTTAAAGTCATTAGCTAATTACAGCTCAGTGGTGTGTCTTAAACGAGCTCCGTGTTACAGGACCACTGTGTTACAGCACTGGGCAGTGCTGTCAAATCTTTATTATTTCCAGTAATTAACTGACAGAGGGGGGTCCTGAACGAGAGGAGTTAATTGACTTAATGAAGACAAGGTTTGTGGGGTAATAGTTATTAATTACAATTACTCACCTGACTTCATGAATAAAGAAAGTTATTAAAACCAATATCTGAAGTAAAATATATGCATAATTGTGTTATATCTAATACTAATATGTTTAATTGGTGAATAATATAACAAATTAATTATGACGATGAGTGCAGACATGATGCAGAAGGAACTAAAATGTATTTCCTGAACTTATTAATTTATTAGTGTGTTAGAAGGGTATGGTGGCGCAGTTGTTAGCACTGTTGCCACACACCCCTGAGATCAGGGTTCGAGTCTCTGCCATGGCTCAGTGTGTGTGGAGGTTGTGTGTTGGTTGTATGTTTTCCCCATGTTGTTGTGGGCCCCCCAGTCCAAAAACATGTTGAGGCTAACTGGAGTTACCAAATTGCCCATAGGTGTGCCTGTGTGAATGAATGGTGTGTGAATGTGGCCTCACACATGTGTGGTGCCTCCCAGAACGAGCTGTTATGGAATGAACTCAAGCCCATAATCGTGTGCAGACGATATTTTACTCATATGAAAATAAATTCCCCAAAACCCCTTGAACAGGATAAACTATGTCCTATCCAGTGAAACTTGGGACTTCATGGAATGAAAATACTGAGAAGTGCTCAGCTGTTCCTGGGGCTTCGACCCCTACGGGCGTCAAGCGTTTTGGCCAGAGAACTTCCGGATGCCAGATAGAGCACCCATGAATGAGAAGGCCGGGATTCTGATCCATATTAATCTCCACAAATCTTTTTGTGGGCCGACGTGTGAGGCTGTCTCTGTTTGTTGTGTTTGGGGGTGTGCGCATGCGCACGCAAACTTCACTGATGCCAACAAAGTCAGGGATGTTGCCACCTACTGCCAAGACGCACAAGAACATTCGAGGGCTCCACTGTTAGATTACCTGTAATTATGTCGAGGATGCAGATCTTTTTAGTGTGAGCTTTGAGCAGGAGACCACTACCTGAGGAGGCCCACCTGTCCCACCCCCACGAATATAGATGTGATTACCCACCAGTGTGTAGTGCCACTCTGTCAAACTCGGCTTTCCTGATGTGATCTCCAGATCCCACATGAGAGAATTCAGGCCACATCTGGGAGATAAAAGCATCATATGAGTCTGCGGGGACCGATGTATTCACTGAAGACACTTTGAGTATGTGATGGGCAGTCCGGTGGGGGCCAAACCATCGGTGTCTGGGTGCTACAAGCTTGGCTTGGTACAGAAAGCTTCCCGATTGGTGACTGGCACGCAATGACCGCCAGCCGATTTGCTGGATATGGAAAGAGAGTAGAGCCAGGGTGTGAGGTGGGGTTAACGGGGTAGGGTTGACAGAGGGAGAAGTGGGAGGCTGCAGTGGGGAGGCATGAGCAGGTCTCGGAAAACTACAGATAATGCCGTGACCTCGAATAGGACCTCTACGGCTGAGCGTGTTCAGGTCTATTCTGAAGAGGTACACGCAGCTGGAAGGGTGCCGTGATTATCAGGTAGCAGCTTTCGTCGTCTGTTTTACTCAACCTTGATACTCCACTTTTGACAGAACAGCCGTGAGGTTTGCAGATGCTGTGTCAGCTTCTCCTGTCACAACAGAAAACAAGAGAGCTGTCAGACACGTCCAGTCATGTCACGTCAAAAGAGCCTAGAGCTTCCTCTAGCCAAGAGTCCTTTAATTATGCCGAGACTGAAGATCTTCTCAGCGTGAGCTGCCTCTGTCAGCTCGCTGGACGGCAAGGAGCCGGTTCCCGCTCTATCGGGCCATGGCGGGGTTCCGTAGTTCAGCCTCTGCTGTCCATTATCCGCCGTCGCTTCCTTCCTGTTCCTGGGAAGCAGCTGTGCGCAGAGGGTGCAGGTTAAACCTTGGGCAGTGATGCCTCTCTGCCAGGAGGTCCACCTCTGAGTCTGGGCCCCTTAAACCTCTCTAAGGCACCCCAAACATTTGGGGACCGAGGCAAGGACAGAAGGAGCACTGAGAGACCATGGCCAGCCCATTCGCATTCGGGTGAAACTCTCCGTCCTTGTTTTCCTTTATATCTAGAACGTGTCACAAGGACGACCTATTTTACAGCATTGGGGACAGAGAACCCTGGGTCGCTTCCTTGGCGGATCTTCAGAACCACGGTTCGAGGGCGTCAATTATAACTGGCAAGCTGACAAACGATGAGTTCACGGGCCACGGACTCTCGGGGGAGGGCGGGGCTGCACAGGGCTGTAAGGCTGGAGTTAAGAAAACACTCAAAGTACGTATGTGGCTGTAAAATAAAAGACGGAGACGAGGAGCGATCACATGGGGAGATCTCCGCTATACGTGGAGGACGTGGCAATGAAATTTCTGAATGCCATTCTCTACAGGCATGACATAAATAACACCCTAAAAAGAATGCAGTGGAGTGTCCCAATACTATCCTGATATTCGCCACTGCGGACCTTTTGAATTTGTTTGAATTAGTGCATAATCCACTTCACAAGACACACACATGCAATTTATGGAACCAAATATTGTACAGCCACAAGTATGTGTTGCTCTGTTCATCACGATGTGATGAAAGACTCTTTATTCAGGTGAGAGGTAGGTGGCACCGTCAGGACGAGACACAAAGTGTAGCTTCTTAAGAGCCGGTTATTGTGGGGCGTTTCGAAGTGCCTTACCCCCCGGCGGGCACTAGATGGCACTGTGACCTCTGAAAGCCCAGCCTGGCAGGGCAAGCGGCTATGGCTACATGCCCGCTCAACCTTCTAGGATTTAATCACGGCTTCCGAAAGTAAGGGCGCGACGGGCAGGGTAGATGAAACAAACAAGCAGCAATGGATGCCGCGGCAGAGCCGGCGGCCGACGGCGAAACCCCCGGATGTATAAATCCCGATCCGTTAGCCCAGCCGGCATCGTTTGTCATCGTGTGAACGGGGGCCCATGAGAAACTACGTATTATGTTGTGCCCTGCGTTTATTTGTTTAGTGATTAATTATTTATCCCTCTCATTCCTTCATGGAAAGAGTCGAAGTCCTTATCCGGGAGTCGGCTTAATTAACTCGCGCTGTGAGGTAATGGATACCTAATGGAATTCAAAGTCCCCTCTCCACCGTTGCCTTCAGGTCTGGGTAGCCATCCATGAAATGGGTCTCCCTGTGATCCCAGAGAAGTGGCCGCACGTCTAATCCCCCATGTGGGTAATCGCGCGGATGATCGGAATGCTGGCGAACGCCACAGCTGAACTCGGGAGGCGCTCTAATCCCGGCCAGTTAATTATTCACCACCCGTCTCTCCGAAGCAGGGCAGTGGGAGGAAGTCATCACACGGTCGTTGGGTTCTCGTGAAACCTCACTCTGTGTCCAGAATCTCACACGGTGGAAACTGATACGTTCCGTTGTCAGCAGCTCAGTGATTGTAACTAATCGTTACAATCTACAATCTTATAAACTGTTCCCAAATGCAGGTGAAGGTGATTAACTGTCATTGTTGACATGCCACAATGCACAACAGCAAAATATGTCCTCTGCATTAGATCCATATGTGACATTGTGACACAGCAGTGCTCAGCTAAATCAGCGCCCGGGGTGCAGTGCTTGGGGGAGGTACCTTGCTCAGTGTACCTCAGTGGTACCATTTTCATCAGGGAATCGAACCAGCCACCTCTCGATCACATCCACGGAGCCACCATCTGACTTTATGGTAGATCTGTTTACATCTGTCGGACAAAGCAAAACCAAGTCTGTATCTGGAGTGTAAAAGCCCCTGAATCTGAAATATGGGGCGGTATTAAAACAAACAACGTACCTATGCATACCTCATTGAATCACTACGTATTGACAAGATATTAAAAAAATCAAGCCTCACTAGAATCCCAAAAAGTTTAATATCTATTGGAGGCAGTTAGGTAATTATTTAACCTTGACACTAGCAACATGGCACTAATTTAAATTCTTTCTGTTAAAAAAATGGTATAAAACTGTAAGCTGATCGACTGAAACAAAAGCCTTTTCTGAGTTAACGGAAAGCGGGCATTACAGTGGACAGCACGTTCTTTAAGTGAAATGGTGAAATATGCAACTGGCAGATGAATCCACAGAACCACAACTGCGCATTTAAACTCCAAAGAAAACACTGCAAACCATGGGTACAGATGCCGCAGGGAGACGCCTGCAGCTGGCCCCAGACTTGCACACTACAGCACGATCCAAATGGACAACATCTCTGGTAACCCAATTCGCTCTTGAATGTGTCTGGACCAAATGTATAACACTGACCTGTTTAGGTATTCCGGCCATATTCAAGTCACAGGTAGGGAGCGTCAAAAAACGTCAAACACTGTTTCTTGTTTTTTAGACCCACCAGCAAACAAACACTTGAATTTGTAGTGGTAAAGCTGCATAATTTCCTTCCACTACCCGGGACTTTGGGAGAAGGTGCTCCCACATGTCTGACCTGTAAACAAGGCCCATAAATAGTTATCAATTATGGCGATGTAACATGCTTTTTTTAACTAATTGGTTGAAAATTAAACAGAGGTTAATGAGGGCAGCTCATTATTTTACTCTAGCAGTTCGGACACAGGATGGAGGTGAAGGCGATAGAGCTTTTGGTAAGTGTGGACGGACCTTTAATAACCATCCTGTGGTGACATAGGGGCTTGCATACGAATCCCCCCCTTTCCTCGAGACTCATGAAATAATTCCCTTTATATGTGGAGACAGTAATGGATGAAAAAAACACCCAATCAATCACGAACCTCCACCCTACAGCTGTACAGACACTGCAGCCTCAACACCATCTTTTGCCTGCTTGGTCCGGCTAACTCGTCTGCTTTCTTCATGGGTTTGGGAGGCCCAGTCTAACGGCCTATTAAGGCGGTTCTTGCCTTGATGGAGGGGAGTGAGCAGACTCATTTTAAAGCTATCCCTCCCTAAGGCAGACGATAAAACAGCTTTTCTGACAGGGGTATAGGGGATAGGTTATCGACGATCGGAGCACAAGGCCGCCTCACAGAAAGTCCATCAAAGCTTTTCTGTTCCTCTGTGAGTTTTTCACGGAGAAGGGCTTCCTTTACCGCTCCCAGATCGACGGCTACATCGGCTTTTTAACTGCGCCCGCAAGGAGACCGAGCACTTTAGCTTAATAAAGGTATTAGGCGAGAAACAGCTCCACTTTGTATGGCTTACTGGCTGGGATCCGTCTCCAGTACAACGTTAAATGTGGGATGTTTACCCGCCCGGGAATATATGTTGCGGTTCTCAGACACGGGAACTGGAACCGAAACAGTGAGGCGGCATGTAAATCTCACACTTGCAGAGAAAGGATCTGAAAAATAAAAAGGTTTTCTTGCAGTCTCCAGTTCAAGCTGTCTTGGCCAAGCTGCCGAGGTGTGTTTACCTGTCGGAAATCACGTCTTATTACATGTGTCAGCGGCTTGCTAACATGTATATGTGCCCTCAAAGTCCTTTCAACAAGTTTGCTTGGCGATTTCTATTCTGCGGCTAAATATCCACCGGTCTGGAAACAGAAACACCCCACGTTTCAGGAAAACGCAGCCACTAAGTCCCACAGGCTTTATGCCTGACTAAAAAGGGCTTTCCACCAGGCGAACAACCAGGGAGACACACCATACATATTCCACTGGGCAACAGCAGTGTCAACCACTACCCATACCACACATTAGTGTAGCCCCCCCAGGACACGCGGCAGCGTCTGACACAGACTGAGACGGCAAGCACATCGCACCCCACTGCTGAGTATCCTGCTGGCTAACGTGCAGTCACTGGAGAACAAGCTGGATGACCTGAGAGCCAGAGTTACTTTCCAGTGCGACAGGAGGGATTGTAACATTCTGTGCTTTACTGAGACATGGTGACCCCCACCGCACCAGACCACACTGTGACCTTGTCGGACTCTTTCTCTGTGTTCCGCATGGACAGAATGACAGAGTCTAACAAAGCTAAATGTAGGGGAGTCTGTTTCATGATAAACAGCAAGTGGTGCGACATCAGGAGTGTTTCCACCTTCTCCAGCGACTGCTCTCCTCATCTAGAACATCTCAGCGTTAAGTGTCGTCCTTTCTACCTGCCTCGCGAGTTCACCTCGGTCATCACCACTGCGGTTTTACATCCCTCCCCACGCGGACACAGGTACGGCTTTGTCTGAGCGCCACGATGTGTTGAGTGCGCTTCAAAACAAACAACTAGACGCAGAACTCATTGTGGCGGGGGACTTAAATAAAGCATACCTCAGACAAGTTATGCCGAACTTTTACCAGCATGTTACGTTTCCAACGAGAGGAGTAAACACAATGGATCACTGTTACACGGCATACAAGCAGGGCTACAAATCCATTTCACATCCAGCGTTTGGGAAGTCCGACCACAACGCCATTTTCCTCATCCCGGAATATAAACAAAGCTTTCGACGTGAAGCTCCGGTCAAGAGGGAGGTACAATGCTGGTCGGCCCAATCAGAAGCCACGCTGCAGGACGTGCTCAATGACATAGACTGGGACATGTTCTGGGCCTGCACAGACGACATCAATGAGTTTGCGGATGTCACCGTGAGCTTCGTTAGCATGCTTGCTAATGAAGTCATCCCAAAGGTGAGCGTTGCACTCTTCCCCAATCAGAAACCGTGGGTTGACAGATCGATCTGCCCTGCAGTGAACGCCCAGACCGCTGCTTATAACGCTAGTCTCACCACCGGCGATATGAGCGCCTACAAAGCAGCTTTCTACAGCATTCGGTGCGCGGTGAGAGACACGAAACGCTGGTACTAGGAGTGTGTGGAATCTCACTTCCACCGGGGCGACTCACGCAGCATGTGGCACGGACTGCACACTATAACGGACTACAAGGTCAGAGGCATCACGACGGTGAGCTCCGACTCTGCTTTCGCCAGTGAGCTCAACGCGTTCTGACCACCATCTACAACAAGTCCCTGGCGCAGTCTGTGGTCCCCACGTACTTCAAAAGGTCCACCATCATCCCCATACCCAAAAACAGTAAGCCCTCATGCCTGAATGACTACCGGCCTGTTGCATTAACACCCGTAGTCATGAAAGTGTTTAAGAGGCTCCAGAAGAACACCATCTCCTCCTCCATCCCCAGCACCACTGACCCCTTGTAATTCCCCTACTGCTCTAACAGATCAACAGAGGACGCTATCTCCCACGTCCTGCACACCACTCTCAGCCACGTGGACAAGAAACTGGGCAGCTATGTACGATTGCTGTTCATTGATTACAGATCAGCATTTAACACAATAGTGCCCAGCAGACTGTTCACTAAACTGAGGAGCTTAGGAGAAAGCAACCGACTGTGTGTGTGGGTGCTGGACTGTCTCACCGGTAGGTCACAGGTGGTGAGAGTTGGGAGCTGTGTCTCCAACAACATCACCATCAACAAAGGATCTCCACAAGGGTGCGTACTTAGTCCATTACTGTACGCACTCTACTCTCATGACTGTAAGGCCACTCATAGCTCCAACACCATTGTTAAGTTTGCGGACGAGACAGTGGTGCTGGGGCTCATCACCAACAGCGATGAGTTGGCCTACATGGCTGAGGTGGGGAACCTAGCAGCGTGGTATCGCGATAACCGTCTCCAGCTGAATGTTGGCAAGACAAAGAAGCTGGTGGTGGACTTCAGTAGGAGGCAGCAGAGGGCCTACACGCCCCTCACCATTGGCGGCTCTCCTGTGGAGAGGGGGAGGACTTTTAAATATCTGGGTGTCCACATTTCTGAGGACCTGACGTGGACTGTTCCAGGTCCAGTCCAAAAGGGCTAAGCAGTGCCTGTACCATCTGCAACAGCTGAGGAAGTTTAGGGTCTCCCCAATGATCCTATGGACTTTCTACTCAGGCACTGTGGAGAGCATCCTGACTCAGAACATCACTTCCTGGTACGGGAATAGCTGTGTTCAGAACCACACAACACCCCAGAAGGTGATCTGTGCAGTAGGATGCTGCTGCAGGTTGGCCCTTCCATCTCTCCAGGACATTTACATCAAGAGATGTAGGAGCAGGGCCTTCAGGATCATCAATGACACATCCCACCCCAACAACAACCTGTTTCAGCTCCTGAAATCAGAAAAGTGACTCAGGAACGCCATGGCCAGGACTGAGAGACTTAGGAGGAGTTTCTACCCCCAGGCCATAAGGTTTCTGAACCTGAACATGCCATTGCACCGCACACCCGGATTTTCATTGTGCTCTTGTACCCCTCACCATTCCTGCACTGTTACACTGGTCACTTTTTTTCATGTCTGCGTTACTGTTCATTTTGAACATACTTTGCTTGGGTTTTTTTTTTTTTGCAATTTAACTTAGCATTTTTAAATTTGCACAGTCTATAAAAGAACGGTTCAGGATGCATTTCACTGCATATTGTACGCTGTATAAACTATGCATGCGACAATTAAAGAATCTTGAATATTCTGATTCAGATTAACTACTCAGCGCAGGCAAACAAATAAAGCAATAAAGCCGTCCCAGGTGGATCTGCTCTAATCTAAGTGTCCTTTTCTGCGAGTCTGGTTCTCTGAATGCCTCTGGTGAGAAACAAATGCGGAAAAATGCATCCAGACAACGGAGCGGCCGGGCGTAAATCTGCACGCTGCGGGTTTCATTCAGAAGGAGTTTATGCGACAAGGTGATTATATTTCATTTTATGCCGTAGTCCAAATATATCAAAGGGAATTTATTTGGGTGGCACAAATCGCGCGGGTGAAAGGTCTATTTTCCATCATTTACTGCATGTTTGCCAGCTTTGCCTCATACTCATTTTAAATGAACACATGGGTATTCCTGTTTGTCTGCTTGTGACCCTGGGCTGAGCTGTTTCATTAGTTCAGAATGTTGTGTTGTAGGTATGAATGCAGTCATTATTTGTTGTTTTACGATTAGATTTTGTGGTTGGACTGTCAAACTAAATTGCCCATTGTGGGATAAATAAGTTTTCTGAATCTGAATCTAAACTGGAAGCTTTTGGAATTCGAAATGTTTAATATCAGGCTGCATATTGATCTGTTTCTCCGAGGGTGAACTAAGGGCAACTGGGGGGGCAAATCCTAGGATGACTTAGCCTCCCTGCAGCTCTACACAGAAACGAACACAGCCTGCTGCTTTTGGATTGTCAGAACACTGTTGGATGAGTCGCACCCCTCTTAATGTGTGCCTATTCAGGTTAACCATCCTGCTCAAGGACTCTCCTGTACTTGAACTGGTAGCTTCTTATTATACACATTTCATTTTAATATGTGTTGCATTGCCAAAGCAGCAACGCTATCCCCACTGCAGGTTCTCCCTCTTCATAGCGCAAAAGCCACCTCCACTCAAGAATTCCCTCCTGCTTGACATCTGTGGTTAAAGCCACTTACCGCCTTGACCCTGCGTTAATTCCACGCCCATCATCTCCCCTTCGTTAGCCGAGGTCCCGTTTGGCGTCCTGTAATAAGCATGCAGAGCCCCTTGCCACGTTGGCCGTGCAGTGCTTTCCGTATAAGACCATCTGTTAAATGAATAAATACTAATAAGAACATTGGCAATCTCTAATGGTGTGCTGGACAGCTCTTGGTAAATATTTAAATATTCAAACGGGGCAGCAGCGCCCTGCCTCAGACACGGTCAGATTTATTTTCGAATAAAAAGGAGTTTAAATAAGTCTTCTGCATACTTTTCCGGCAAGCCTGCTGGAAATACACCAAGTTAATTCAGGTTAATTACTTTCTAAGTGGCCTGATCTTTCAGAACGGAACCACAAATATATTGGCATAGAAAATGTCTTTAAAACAGCAGAAGATCGGTATCCAAGTCGGCCCCGATAAAGGAAAAGACGCCGTTGTCATGCGAGTGCCGAATGGTATCACACTGGACTCACTAAGTGCCAGATTACGATAAGAGGAAAGATGGAGCGGATTGCTGCGCCCATGATACTGCCACCTTTTTGGTTTCGTGAAAATGTCTGCAGTTGGTACTGAGGAAAAGGAAAGGGTTGGGAGCCCGCTTTCACCCAAAATGAGCTTTACCCTTTAGCATGAGACGGACAGGGACTCCACACCCGGATGATTGCACACAATAATAAATGTCATGACATTAATAAGGTGGGACGGAGGGTGGGGGATGAGTGGGAAGTTGATACCACGACCCGAACACCCCCCCCCACGCTTTATGGCTTCAGAAGAAGACCAGCGAGAGTTCCAGAATCGCTTCCAAAACGATTCATTACCATGGCGATTTCAGCACCATCAGGTTCCCCTAAGTAAAGCATGATAAAGCGAGGAGACTTCATTAAATCGTGCACAGCATCTGCAGAAGCCGGGCCTAGTTCCCCCCCACAGCATCGGATCAAATTACGTCTCCCTACCTGCTCCCGCAGAAGCTGCCGGAACAGAGCGTCTCTCACGTTGATGCCATCCACGGGATGCTCAGTTGCCCTCTGCAAAAATTAAACTTGGATTCCGACCCGCTGGCGAAAGCCGTGAGTGAAAATCCCTGTGAGTCCCCGGATGCCAAGCCGCAGTCGCTGTGGCTCCTTTTATGGGAGTTTGATTTTCAAATGTGCAAAAGGGCATCGAAAAAAGCAGGTGGAAATATTATAAAAATTACAAATCTGACTGAAGAAATAACTCCGCACTCCAGGAAAACCACTGCATGCAGTGAGCACACAGAGCTACAGTTTTTTACAGAGACTTGACATAACCTCTCTGACCATGAGGGGAGTCAAAGTGTTCTGATAGCCCCATGGAGAGAAGGTGGAGCATTGTGATTAAAGGGGCACCAAGCCCAGCGTGCACTCTCAAGGCAGGTGCATGGAAGGCACCAGGGATTAATGAGCAAACTCTACATAGGGGCAAACCAAAGCAGCTGTCTCCCTTAGCATGACACTCATCTGCCTGGGTGGCAGCTGGAT